>JAURVB010000632.1:0-176344 GCA_033002965.1 Piper betle | reverse complement strand
ATCTATTTTTTTATTACAAGTTGTAAAGTTTACACGAATAAGTTAAACTATTTGCAACAAGAAATTTATACAAAAATATTTATAATAAACATTAACAATAATATATTATTTTTTAAGTGAGCATTTATATAAAAGAATTTACTAGTTTAGGAAAACAAAAGACTTCTTTGTTTTTGAAAAAATATCATATCCGCAGCCAGCTGTCTCCTCCCCCCACAACCAGCTGTCTCCTTCCCCACCCCTCTCAGTCTCCAACATCCCCCATCCCATTTTCTCTCTCTCTCTCTCTCTCTCTTCCCCCCCCCCCCAACCTTGCCCCACCGGCGGCCTTTCCCTTCTCTGGGAGGTGTTCCATCATGGACACTTCCTGAGACCATGACCTTGCCAGCAGGAAGGCGAACCCTGCTCACAACTTTCATATGGTCAATAAGTTATATTCAGCGAGTAACAAATAAGCCACTATCTCCTTAATGTCACTCCAGGCACCAAATGAGGACAATATAAACATATAAGATAAGCTATCCCAACATGCTACTGAACTTTCTAGATAAAGCTTTTAACTAAAGCCAAAAACTACCAAAATATCAGAATCTAAGCGTAACTGAACGCTCTGCCCCTAGAACTTACCCTAGAAAGGTCAGATGCAGAAGCTCCTGCAAAAGAGCATATAGAATATCAATGGCAACGGGCATATTCAGCAGCCAATTTACCCTCAGTTTTGCATCATTCTAGAGAAATAGCTTTTGTTCTTTCTAGCATGTCACTAGTTTTGTATTGCAATTTATCCTTCAAAAAATTATAAAACAAAGAAACAAGAATGTAGTACAATATTCATTTGGCTTCAGTCGAAACCACCGTCATTTTTATTTGCCAAAACACAATAAACCATGCAGGGGTCTGACTCTCCAGAGGAAATGAACCACAAATGCCCACAAGATATGATAAATGAATGAAAGCTAAATTTCAAATCAAAATATGTCGCGACAAAATTACAAAGCCAAGAACCTGTATAAGATTAAGTGCATCGTCAGAGAAAAGCAAACTAAGCATATCCCACTTAATAAAAGCATATGATACAAAGGAAAATAAGGACTCAGCATTGATAAAAGACATAAAGAAACAACAGCTTTATAATGCTAAAATTCCATCAATTTGTCCATCATAAAGTTGTGACTAAATTTGTTTCCATGCTAATCATATACAAAGGTTGAATCATCCGGTTGCTAGCTCTAAATTCTCAAATATATCTGTTTACCACCAATTTTCAGAACAGAACAAACCCGCTAAGCTACAAAAACGTAATAGAAAGTAGGAGTACAATCTAAACCTGACCTTCTCACAGGAGAAGCAAGCAATGGATGTCGCAGACTTGCAACCGTCGCACACTTTCTTCCCAACCTCCATCTTCACCGAAGCCGGCGAATCTACATGGCTCGTCACAAGCCCGGGAGATGCGCCGACGGCGTTAGCAGGCTTCCCTTCTCATCCGACTTCGCATTCGGCGGCGAGGATGCAACGTAATTAATCAAACCTCAATTCTCCAAGAAATCAAACACCCTCCGAATCGATCCCACGCCCACCACAATTTCTCGCCGAGCCTCCGTAAACGCAACCTTCTTCGTCGGATTTTCCCGATAATTTTTTATGATCGAACCCCGGTAATACCTGTAAAACCTAGGATTCCTCGAAGGCGACTTCGAGTCGAAGAACTCGGGGAGAATCCGTCGCTCCGTTTCGCGAATCTAGTTCCACGAAAACCACCCTAAAATTGAGGGAGGAAAACGAGAAAATAACATAAGGATTAGGAATATGCAACAGAAGACCAAATGGCGAAGAAAGGCGAAGAAAGGAGAGAAAAGCGGTGAGGAACGAAAGCGTTTTGTAGGGCCTTACTGGAGTAGCTGGGGATGAAAACGGACACGGCGGCGGAGGAAAGAGGAGTCGAGGAGGTGGATTCCGGCGGCCGGGGGGTGGACGGCGGATTAGAGTCGGTGCCGCCAGATTCGGAGGGCTTAAAGGGCGGAGGTTGATCGGCGGGAAACTGGAATTGTTGTGGGCTGTTTTCAGAGATGGGGCTGGAGAGGGAGACGATCACGGGCGGCGAAACCGGCGCCGTCGGCGAAGGAGATGCCATCGTCGGCGATGGAGGAGAAAGAAGCCAACGGTGTCGTCAGAGTTGGAGGCTGGGTCAAAAACCGAGTAGGAGGGTTCAGCGCCGCTTTAAAATTGAGTCGAGCTCAATAGAAATGGTATCGAGTTGAATTCTGAGTTAAACTCGAAATAGCTTAAATTTTATATCTATATATATATATATATATTCTTATATAATTCAAAATTAAATTAATTTCGAATAATTGGATAATTTGTATGCTAAATAGCTTGTCATAAATAAAGCTATTATGCTATCTTACAAATTATTATTATAATATGATTTTATTTACTATTTTTTAAATATTTTAGCACATAAATAATTACTATATATATATAAATTAAATAAAATATTATATTTGAGTTAGATACGGAGTTTCAAGTTGAATTAAACCAAACGCAAGTATGTTCGTGTTTGCTTGTTTTAAAGTATTGTAGAACTTCGATTTGAGTAAAATGGAAGAATTCAATTTTGTTTAAATTATTATTACCCTTCTTATTATTAGGGGTTAAATATATTACCGGAAAAAAAAGTGGCTGAATACACATATATTAAAAGAAAAGGAAAATTACGTGCTGCTTAAATTTTCCCTCCTCGATTTGGATTAATTTAAAGAAGTTGTCATTGACAATTGGTTTAAATTGCATGAGTCAGATACTTCATGTTCATTTTTTGTTTATATTTAAATATATGTTTTTAACATAAATTTAATCCATAAAAGCCATGAATCGACCTACCTAAGCCAAAGAAGAAAAACAATTGAACCAAATCATGGAAGATCAGAATAATTAGTAACTGCATGTGACAACTTAAATATTTAGTAAAACCAAAGGACAATATATATAGCTTAGTAGTGACTTTGATATATATATATATATATATATATATATATATATATATATATATATATATATATATATATATATATATATATAAAGAAAAATGAGGAGGAGCTATACCTCGGATAGTCCATATGAACTACACCTTTAATTTGAATATTTTTAATGAATCCTACATAATGAATATTTATATGTATGGAAATTAGAATATAAAATAAGATGTTAATAAATTTTTATCTTCTTTTTACTATCAATATGATTTACTTTTAGATTTTTTTAAATATATTATTTTAAAGATATTTTAAAATTAATTTTTATTACAATTTTTTTGATAGTTAGGATGAAAAAGTTAAAAATATTAGATTGATTTGAAAATATATAAGTACCTGAATAATTTATTTTTACATTTGTCGATGGAAAATTTGAAAGGTGTGACTCATTAAATTTCTTCAAATAGAAACTATAACTCATATAAATTGTATGATCTGTAGTACATAATATATTAAACTTTATATTTATTATATACTTCTGTTATTCATGGTGTAGAACTAATTGCACCTCATCTACAACCTGCATTGAAAAATCACTAAGAGCTATATCAAAAAGGGAACCATATTTAGCTCCGCCCGGGAGCGATGCCGGTGGAGATGCCGTTCGTCTCCACCGTTGATCATCCCGGGAATCGACGGTGGAGATGCACGGCCGGCGTCGTTCCGGGTGGAGCTAAAATTTTTTCCAGAAAGGAGAGCTTGTATTTAATTGACTTCCCCATTTTTAGTTCCACCAAAATATTTGTTTTAGTTTTGGCAAACTTCTAAAAGCTTCTTCGGCAAGCAAAGTCTAATTAATTAGATCCTAAACGAGCCAATATTATGTTCTTTAGTCGCCTTAGAGAAGAACCTGGCCCTTTTATGGTTTAAAGTAGTATTCCAGAGTGGGACAATGACAAATAAACCAGTTGACCATAAAACATAGATTTAAAACCCGAATTTGTTTTGGACAATTTGACGGTATAATATATAACAACAAGGTTGCCTAGTATTGACTTTGGATTTTGATATCATGGCCATGGCCTTAGGCCACGAGAAGTCAGCTCATTCCTTCGTTAGCTTGCCATTAGCGTAGTTTGAAGGATAGCTTATTGATGTACTTCTCAGTTCCATGGTTGTATAAATCGGAATCAGAATCGGAATCGGTTTTCCAGGGAGTTGGAATCGGTCTGAATCGGTTCAGTTGAATTAGTCCAAATTAATTTAATCGGTCATATATAATAATTTGGCAATTTATAATATAAATATATTAAAATAGGGTATTGATGTTATTTTGATATTATTTTGTGTATTATAGTTTATGATATTTTTAAATATTTTTAAAGATTTTTTTAAAATTATTTAGAATTAATTATTATTTTTGACTCGAGTTAGACTTGAGTCAACTTTTAATTACGAGAATGCCACTCTTTACCCCCGCCGCCGCCGCCGGCCCGGTCGGCGGCGAGCCTCGCGGCGGCGATGTCGGCAGCCCGGTCGGACGAACAGTCGGCGGCCCGGAGTCGGTGGCGAGTCGGCGGCGATTCGTGCGTCACAGCCCGATTCGGTCCGGCCACACGTTGGCGGCGACGTTGCGAGGTTGGCGGCGAGGTCGGCAGCCTGGTCGGCGGCAAGCCCGGAGTTGGGGACGCACGACGGAAGGCGGAAACGGGGCAGCGGCGGGCGGACGAGCGGCGGCGGCATGGGAGGAGCGGGTTTGATTTTAGGTTTTTAAAATCTAAATTACCATTTTACCCATGCTTAAATAATTTAATAAAAAATCATATCTAGGGTATTTTAGTAATTTCCTAAAAAAACCGATTCCAATTTAAATCGGCCGATTCCGTACGGAATCGGCCGATTCGTGCATCCGAGCTCAGTTCTCACAACGGGCTCTGATAACTTCACCACCATTAGCAATCCACAAGAACCTTTTGAAGCTTAGTTTGCGAGATGAAAGCTGCAGCCGGAGGTCTTGTACTTACCAATAAGTTGACGGGCTCGTTGGCTTCATTCTGGATCCTTCTTCCAGTGCTGTTTGTAACGTTTGTTATCGACCTCGATGTCATGTGGAGCATCCCTCAAGTGGGAAGTGGATATGCACATTTTCGTGGCATGTTCTTATAATTCTTCTATTTTGTTCTATATATTGATCTTTGTAGCTAGCTTCTATCATCTATCGATTTCATCTTTTAAATTGAACGAACCATATGTACTCAAAATTTAATTTATACATCGTTACATGCATTTTCAGTTCATGAAAGAAAGAGGAGACCGGAGTTTCTCAATGTGACGAGTGACATACGAATGGGTGGCTTACTAGCTCCAGATCACGACGACAACTCTTGCCTAAGCGGATACGGCTCTGCCTTGTTCCGCAAACCATCTCCCCACTCTCCATCGCCAAACCTTGTACAAAAGCTGCGCCTGTACGAAGCTCTCCATAGGAAATGCGGACCAGACACCAATCTCTACAAGCAATCCGCCGACCAAATCAGGGAGCATCGTCCCAAAATCGGAGTGCAACTGCGAAGTAGCAAAACTAAGAACCATATTTAGCTCCGCCCGGGAGCGACGCCGGTGGAGACGCCGTGCATCTCCACCGTCGATCATTCCGGGAATCAATGGTGGAGACGCACGGCGTCTCCACCGGCGTCGCTCCTGGGCGGAGCTAAAATTTTTTCCAAAACTAAGTGGGGGCATTGGAAACCAGGTTCTCGGCGTTGCATCTGCTTTTCTATACGCCCTTGTCACGGGCAGAGAGCTTCTTGTCAAGAGGGGAAGCGTCTTAAAAATTAGAATCGGAATCGGAATTAGTTTTCGAAGGAGTTACTGAATCAGATCGAATCGGTTTAAATTGGTTAGGAATCGGTCTAAATCAGTAGTATACAAAAATTTTAACTTAGTCAAAATTGGTAGGTTATTAGTTATAGAATATGTCATTTTAATATTATGGTATGTATTATCTTTTATGGTATTTTTTATATTTTATTAGATTTTTTTTAATTATTTAAAATTAATTATTATTTTTGACTCGAATCGGATTCGAGTTAAATTTTAATTACGAGAATGCCACGATTTTTTTTTAATTTTTTTCCCTGCTCTCTCCCACACTTGCTGCCCTCCTTCCCCTGTCGTTGCCGCCGCTACCGCGCCCTGCCTCCCTCTTGCCAGCCCCGCCCTGTCCCTCCCCGCAGTTGTCGCCCCTCCCCGCCGGCCTCACCTTGCCCCGCACCACCACCCCCTTCTGCACCAGCCTAGTCGTCCACCGCGCTGACCAGGTTGTCCTCCGCCGCCCTGCACCGCCACCCCCTTCTGCCCCTCCATATCCTCTCCCCCCCCCCCCCCCCCGTTGCCCCCCTCGCAGCTCATCGCTCAGTGCCCCGTCCTCCCCCTACCCCAACTATCGCTGCCGTCCAAAATTAGCCGATTTGGGCTGATTCCAGAATCGGCTCGGATCGGGCGTTGGGCCAATTCCAGAATCGGCTCGAATCGGGTGAAATCGGCTCGAATCGGGTGAAATCGGCTCAAATTGGCCGATTCACGGACCGATTCGCATAAAGACCGATTTAGCTGATTTTTGAATCGGAACCCTCCGATCCGATTTAAATTGTTCGATTCCGTGTGGAATCAGTCGATTTTTGCAACTCAAGAAGCGACACGACCCATCTCTTTTGCAAACCCTTCCCTGACACCTCATGGCTGCTCCCAACACTCCTCTTGCCCAGTTTGAGTAGAAGGTTGCCCAAGGGCTTCGAGAACATGGTGTTCTATTTCTAATAACCCTTGAGGATGAGATCCCTTGAGTTTGATTTCGAAAATAAGATCCACTGCATTCACCTTCGGGCATATTATATAAATCCCTTCTTAGACTTATATAAAGTTTTATCGAGTTTTTAGTGAGACGAGAGATGGAAAACCGACTCGCACGTACCATGAACGGGTGCACGTACCAGGCAAAGTGAGTTTTGGATTAGTGAGCGAGTTATTCCTATCCCGAGGGATCCTCGCAACTCCCATTTTGAGTTCCTCACACCATGAGAAATATGGAGGTTTAAGGGTATTATTTAGTACAGAGTATGTTTGAACTTGTGATTCAAATGGTACTAAAGGTGATTGTATGAGAGTAGTCAGTTTTCGTGCTCAAGGCTAGGAGAATTATGGAGGAAAGGAAATGACTCAAGATATACTCATATTCCAAAGGGACTAGGAAAATGAGAAAATGCTGAGAGAGGCATGAGACCAATCAGTTCACGATGCTATCGGGTCTGCAGCCCGGTGGCTCCTTAGTAGATGCCCTTAAGAGTGTTCACGAGAAGTATATAAAGATTTTCTTCAAAATGAGAGTCAGCTCTCATTTGCCAGTTTGTTAAGTAGCTATATTTCTGAACTTGTAACACTCGTTATTAATATTTTTCTTTATATATATGTAGGTGAGGATTAAATACTTGATACACTAACTTGGATGGAGGAGCGGTGACCTGCTTTGCACACACACGCACGTGTGCTGACTGAATGTTTGTTTTAATTGTTTTGTTATATTCTTATGAAAAATGAAATACTTATAATGAAGATTGTGGTAAATAGAAATTGATAGTGATATTATGATTTAAAATAGATATTAGTGTGCAAGTCGAATGATAAAAGTGAAATGTGAATAGAATGAACAGGTGGGTCGAGGCCTAAATGTTGAAAATGTTTTTTATGTGATTGAATTAAATGTGTATGTGAAAAATATAGTGCAATGAATGTATTTGGATCTATGTATTTATATATGTTGATTTGATAGTGTGACCCCCTAATTGCACTTTTAGGGGAAATTCTGCTCGTTTTATTTCACTAATTTTTATTGATCTTTTTTAATCGAAATTATTTTGGTATGCAAATTGGTTATCATATCATCTATGTAGTAACATGTTAGGGTTCTGTGCATTCATCTATGTATAGCATTTGTCTTTTTCCATTTTGAGATGCCGAGTGTAAAACCCACGATTTGAGTCAGGGTTTTATATTCAGAACCGGTCGGTTCAACTGTTATTTTCGAGTCGAGTCAGTTTCAGAACATGTGTACTGAGCCATGAGGGTCATGTGTACCCAAGTATATGATGATAACGTCATGAACACAGCAGAAAAGAATGAGTTATCAGAATATATGAGAGTATGCATGTAACACCCCAAATCCGGTTCACACTCGTGAACCAAACCGGCATGTTACAGGCCCCGGTTAGGTCGGCTAACGCGAACCTAACTCGTGCGGATCCAATCTCGGCGTCTTAAGATGAAGATACGATCTGTCATGAATGAATGCATGCACAAAATCTTAACATGGTACTACATGAATGACATGCAAATTAAATTTCACACCATCACAATTACGAGCAAAATTGATGAAAATTCTGAAGTAAAACTAACAGGGTCTCCCGTAAAAGTGCAATTATGGGCCCACCCTGTCAAAATAATATATATACAAATATGTCGGCATGCATTAACAATCACACAAAATCTAACATCTTATGAATTCATTCTAAAGCTCGGGTCTCAACCCACTACACTTCCGCTGCTCAACTCTGATCATATTTTGCATTCTATTATCTTGTCTTAGCATTTCATTCACATCATATCATCATGCTCAACATTTACTCATGTCATTCACAATATAATAACATAATAATACAATATTAAACATTCAGAAATCTAACATGTGTGTGTGTACAAGACCTCATTGCTCCTCCGTCCAAGCTGGCTCCTCCAACTCATGGTTATTACCTACATATAGTATAAAAAACACGTCAGTAACAAGTGTTACTTGTCCGGAAAATAAAATAACAATAACAAGCTGGCTATGAGAGCAAACTCTCATATGAAAGAAAACCATATACTTCCTCAAGAGCACTCTGAAGGGCACTACTGAGGAGCCACTGGGCTGCAGACCCAGTAGCATCCCGAACTAACTGATCTGTTGCTGGTACTGTGCCGCTCTCGGCACTTCTTTTCAGTACTTCTCATGAAACTTTATCCTAAGCCCTCTCCTTGCCTCCATATTTCTCCTAGCCTTGAGCACGAAGGCCGAGTACTCTCAGGCAGCGCCTTTAGTACCCTTTGAACCACAAGTCTGGACATGCGCTGTACTAAACAGTACCCGTAAACCTCCACGGTCTCCGGGTGTGAGGAACTCAAACGCGGAGTTGTTAGGATCCCTCGGGAATGGAACAGTCCGCTGGCACTAATCCAGAGCCCGCTTTGACTGTCCCGGCATCCTCTGCATGGTACGTGTAGTCGATTTCTCCGTCTCTCATCTCACTAAAAATGCGAAAACTACATATATATAGGGTTGGGTAGGGATTTATATAATAGGCCCGAATGCAACTTGTGGTGGATCTTGGTTTTGAAATCATCCTCGGGGGATCTCATCCTCGAGGGGTTATTAATCTGGAAAATGTTCGGTTAAATGGCCCGAGTTAAGTGGGATCCGAAAAAATGCCACTTAACCCGTCCTGCAGGCAATAAATTAAACATACAATAGAAAGAGTAAATCAGAGACGAGTCCTAAACGGACCTGGTAGAAGCTTCAACGTGTCATCGCGCCTAGGCGGCGAGCTCCTACTTCGTACCTACACATCAAAACTAAATACTAACGCCCGCTAACTAAATGATGCATCAAACACAATGAACATCAATCACAATTCAATCATCAACATCCAGCAACAGTTAAATAATCATAAATTTAAATAATTCTAACTCATCCTAGTCATACCAATTTTATTGCGTTTTTCAAAGTTACGTCCTGATCACTTATCATGCTGAGACTCCTACCTCATTAGATCGCTGAACCTTCATTCACACTTAATCTCATCATGTAACTTATCATTTCATCCCTAATTAGTCATTAATCACATCATACACATCTTTACTTTATTCATGGTCAAGACATTAATCATGATAATTAATCAACCCTAGCATGCTATGCTAACAATTATCATCAATTTTAAATAAATCAATCGGAGGTAATTATACCCCACATCATCGGCAATCGGCGACGGCTAGGGTTCCGTCGCGCGCCTCGGAGCTCAAATTTGGCGCTCATCGGCGTCCGAAGCTCGATCGGGCTCCACTGGGTGAGCCCCGCGGAAGATCCGGTGAATTCCGGTGAATCCCAGAAATTCTGATTTTTCCGGCGGTTTTCCGGCGACTTCCGGTGGTTTTCCGGCTACAATCGCCGGCGGCGTCTACTGGTCGGAAAGGGGTCGTGTTGGGTACCCTCGGAACCGGCTCGGCGACCCCGAATCATCTATGACCTCAGCGTGGCTAATGGAGGCGGCGGCTCGCCGAAAAATGGCAAAACAGAGCCGGCGGCGATGGGACGCTAGATCCGGCCAACCACGGCGGCTATGGCCTCCGTTCCAGTCGGGGAAGGTCGCTAGAAGGCTGAGGGTGCTGAGGCGACCGATCGATCGCGGCGGCGCTGGTCGCCGGCGGCGGAATCGGCGACGGAAGTGCAACGCGGGTGCGGCATCGCGACATGGCTTCCTCGCGTCGTGGCGGTTCGATGAGGGGCGGACCTAGTCGGGGCGGCTGGGCGACGTCGTCACTGAGCTGGGCGGCGTCGGTCGACGGCCGGGCGGCGCCGACAGCGGCGGCGGTGGCGCGCGAACAGGGACGATGCGGCACGAGGGTTTGGGCATGGGGAGAAAAGGTCGGGGCGGAGAAGAAAGGTTGGGTGGCAAACTTGTAATTAAGACTTGACTCGTCTCCGGCTCGAGTCAAGTATAATAACTACGTCATACTAAATCCAAAAAAAATTCATAAAAATCGGGAAAAATCCCGTAAAATTAAACAACACACAAAAAAATCATAATGATATGCTCTAGAACTATCAACCCACCCGAAATGCCCGTAACGCATCCTAACGCAATAAACGGCCTAAAACTAATTCTACGATCTATTATATATAAAAATAATAAAAAAATCACTGGCATACTCTCATATATTCTGATAACTCATTCTGTTATACTGTGTTCATGACGTTATCATCATATACTTGGGTACGCATGACCCTCATAACTCATACACGCGACCGGCGTAGGCTCGGTACACGTGTCCTGAAACTGACTCAACTTAAAAAATAATGGTCGACCCGACCGGTTCTGAATATAAAACTCTAACTCGAATCGTGGGTTTTACAATGCAGTTCATTTTTTTATTATGATATATAATAGATCGTATAATTAGTTTTAGGCCGTTTACCGCGTTAGGACGCGTTACGGGCATTTTGGGTGGGTTGATAGTTCTAGAACATATTATTATGATTTTTTGTGTTGTTTGATTTTATGGGATTTTTCCCAAAAAATTTTTTGAAATTTTTTTTACGACTTAAATATTATTTTTGACTCGAGTCGGGGACAATTCAAGTAATATTTACGAGTTTGCCATCACACACACCCCTGACCTTTCCTTTCTTCTTCTCCAAACCCTTGCCGCGCACTGCCACTACGCATGCCGCCACCGCTGGCGTGGACGCCCACCCGGCCGCCGATCGTCGCCCCCTAGCCCTGCCAAGGCGTCACTGTGCCACCACGACCATGACCGGCCACAATCCTACAGCTGCACTCGAGGAATCGCCATGGTGATGTAGCGCTTCCGTCGCCGATCACGCCGCCGCTGACCATCGCCACCACGATCAGGTGGTCGGCTTGACGTCCTTGACCCTCCAACGACCTTCCCCGACCAGAGCAGAGGCCATCGCCACCCTGGCCGGCCGGATCTAGCCACCCATCGCCGCCGGCTCTGTTTTGCCATTTTCCGGGGAGCCGCCACCTCCATCGACCTCGTCGACCTCGTAGATGAGTCGGGCTCGCCATGCCGGTTCCGAGGGTACCCAACACGACCACTTTCCGGCCAGTAGACGCCGCCGGCGATTGTCGCCGGGAAACCACCGGAAGTCGTCGGAAAACCACCACCAGCTGCCGGAAAACCGCCGGAAAATCAAAATTTTTGGAATTCACCGGATCTTCCGCGGGGCTCACCCAGTCGAGCCCGATCGAGCTTCGGATGCCGATGAGCGCCGAATTTGAGTTCCGAGACACGCGACGGAACCCTAACCGTCACCGATTGTCGACAACGTGAGGTATAATTGCCTCCGATTGATTTATTTAAAATTGATGATAATTGTTAGCATAGCATGCTAGGGTTGATTAATTATCATGATTAATGTCTTGACTATGAATAAAGTAAAGATGTGCATGATGCGATTATTAGTGAATGAAGTAAGTGATCTAATGAGATGAATTGGGTATGAGCATGTTAATCGAGTATGATGCAACTTAGAAAAATAGAATAACATATGGTATGAATAGTTTGAGTTAGGATTATTTACTCTTATAATTATTTGATTGTTATTTTGATGGATGATTTTGTGGTTGCATTGTGTGTGATTCATTGATTTTGATGCATCATGTAGTTAGTGCGCATTAGTATTTAGTTTTGATGTGTAGGTACGGAGTAGGAGCTCGCCGCCTAGGCGCGATGACACGCTTGGAGCTTCTACCAGGTCCGTTAGGACTTCTCTCTGATTTTTATGATCTTTTCTATTGTATGTTTGATTTATTGTCTGCAGGACGGGTTAAGTGGCATTTTATCGGATCCCACTTAACTCAGGCCATTTAACCGAACATTTTCCGGATTAATAACCCCTCGAGGATGAGATCCCTCGAGGTTGATTTCGAAAATAAGATTCATCAAAAGTTGCCTTCGGGCCTATTATATAACTCCCTACCCAAGCCTATATATATATATAGTTTTCACGTTTCTGTGAGACGAGAGATAGAGAAACCGACTACACGTACCATGCAGAGGATGCCGTGACAGTCAAAGCGGGCTCTGGATTAGTGCTAGCGGACTGTTCCATTCCCGAGGGATCCTGACAACTCCGCGTTTGAGTTCCTCACACCCGGAGAACGTGGAGGTTTACGGGTACTGTTTAGTACAGCGCATGTCCGGACTTGTGGTTCAAAGGGTACTAAAGGCGACTGCCTGAGAGTACTCGGCCTTCATGCTCAAGGCCAGGAGAAATATGGAGGTAAGGAGAGGGCTTAGGATAAAGTTTCACAAGAAGTACTGAAAAAGAAGTGCCGAGAGTGGCATAGTACCAGCAGCAGATCAGTAAGTTCGGGATGCTACCGGGTCTGCAGCCCAATGGCTCCTCAGTAGTGCCCTTCAGAGTGTTCACGTGGAGTATATGTTGTTTTCTTTCATATGAGAGTTTGCTCTCATAGCTAGTTTGTTATAGTTATTTTCTTTTCGGACCAGTAACGCTTGTTACTGACGTTTTTCCTATATATATGTAGGTGATAAGCACGAGATGGATGTGCCGGCCAGGACGGAGGAGCAATAAGGTCTTCTGCACACACACATTGGGTGATTGAATGTTTAATGTTTTGTTTATGATGTTATTTTATAAACATGCTATGATTAAATATTTGAGGCATGATAATGACATGAAATGAAATGATCAGAGTAGCATAGCAAAAGTGTGATGGGTTAGGACCCAAAGTTCAGAGAATGATGCATATAGTAGATTAGAAGTCTATGTGAATGCTATTGTTGCTATGCGTATATATGTTTGAATATATGATTTTGACAGGGTGGCCCCTAATTGCATTTTTAGGGGAAAATTCTGTCCCTTTCGTTTTAGAATTTTTACTAATTTTGATTGTAATTGTGTTGGTGTGAAAATTGGTTGCATGTCATCCATGTAGTATCCTGTTAGGGTTTTATGCATTCATACATACATATAGCAAGTTGGATCTTCATCTTAAGACGCCGAGATTGGATCCGCACGAGTTAGGTTCGGGTTAGCCGACCTAACCGGGGCCTGTAACATGCCGGTTTGGTTCACGAGTGTGAACCGGATTTGGGGTGTTACACCGAGAGTAGATCCACTCATGACCTATCACGGTCCGGTTCGGTTCGCAAGCGAGCCGGATTCGGAGTGTCACACACCAGATTAAAATGGTATAGCAGAACAAAGAAATAAGACTATGTTGGACATGGTGAGGAATATGCTTAACAGTTCCAAACTTCCTCATTCATTGTAAATGGAAACCCTTAAGACTACAGCGTATATATTAAACCGAGTTCCTACTAAAGTTGTTTGTAAAACATTATTTGAGTTATTAAAAGGTTGGAAACTAAGTCTAAAATATATACGTATTTGAGGCTATTCTGCTTAAGTTAGAGTTTATAACCCTCAAGAGAGAAAGTTGGACCTAAAGACTATTAGTGGGTATTTCATTGGTTATGCCAAAAAGTTGAAAGGTTATATGTTTTATTATCTATTGAATGATACTAGATTTGTGGAATCAAAAAATGCAAAATTTCTTAAGAATGATGCGATTAGTGGGAGCAATCAACATCAAAATTTAATTTTTGATGATGATCATACTTAAAATACTCCTATATTGAGGAATAGACTATTTATTGTTAATGACATGCATCATAATTGAGTGAATGTTGAATAAGTAGTTAATGGACAATCACATTAGGCTAGCAATGCTCTAGTAGAATAAGTTGCTTATAAGAAAAATCAACAACTTGAAGTTCTTGAGCAATTGGTTGATCAACCACCTCCACAAGAGAATATTGATAAACCATCAAGGAGATCAATTAAATTGAGAAAACCAGCAATATCTAGTGTTTTTGTTGTTTACCTTCAATAAACTAACTATAATATTGAAGAAGAAAATGACTTTGATACATTTTCACAAGCAATGGATAGTTATAATTCAAAATTATGGTACGAAGCTATGATAAATGAGATGAATTCTATGGTTGCAAACCATGTTTGGGATCTTATCAAGTTACCTAATAAGGTGAAAGCTATTGGTTATAAATGTATATTTAAAGGGGAAAAAGATTTATTATGCAACATTGAACAATATAAAGCAAGACTCATGACTAAAGAAATCGATACATGGACTTTTTCTCCTGTTTCAAAGAAAGACTCCTTTCATATCATTATGGCACTAGTAGCACATTTTAATTTTGAATTACATCAAATGGATATAAAAACAACTTTCCTCAATAGAGATCTAAAGGAAGAGGTTTATATGAAATAATATGAGGGGTTTTCTTCAATTGACGGTGAACATCTTGATTATAAGCTTTAAAAATTGATATATGGACTCAAATAGGCCTCCTGTCAATGGTATCTTAAATTCCATGATGTAATCTCTTCATTTGGTTTTATTGAGAACATTGAGGATTAATGTATATACCACAAGGTTAGTGAAAGTAAGATTATTTTTCTTATCTTATATGTCAATGATATATTGCTTGTAACTAATAATATGAGATTGTTACATAAAGTAAAAAAGTTTCTCTCTAAACCAGACTCATAGAGATAGATCTCAAGGCGCCTTGGGTTTATCTTAGAAGGCCTATATCAGTAAGGTTCTCGAGAGATTTTAAATGATTAATTGTGCATCTTCATAGCTCCCATAGTGAAAGGAGACCATTTTAATTTAGATCAATGTCCGAAGAATGATCTTGGGAGGGAACAAATGAAAAACATTCCATATGCTTTAGCTGTTAGAAACCTTATGTACGCACAAGTTTGTACAAGACCATACATTATATTTGCTATTAGAATATTGAGAAGATATCAAAGTAATCTTGGTATTGAACATTGGAGAGTTGTAAAGAAAGTTATGAGGTACCTTTAAGGAACTAAAGCTTACAGGCTTACATATAAGAGATCTTATAATTTTGAAATCATTGGATATTTGGATTCGAATTACAATGGTTGCACGGATTCTTGTAAATCTACATTTAGATACATCTTCATGCTTGCTAACGAAGCTGTATTGTGGAGAAGTGTAAAATAGGCTTTAGTTGCTACTTCTATTATTAAAACTAAATTTGTTTTGTGTTTTGAAGCTACATCACAGGCTATTTGGTTGAAGAGTTTCATGTCTGGTGTTTGAGTTGTTGAGTCTATTTCAAGGTCATTGAAGATGTATTATGATAATTCAACTGCTGTGTTCTTTGCTAAATTAACAAAAGTCGAAGTCGAAATAAACATATCGATATTAAGTATTTAGCAATTAGAGAGCACGTTAAAACAAATAAAGTATTGATGATTGCAAATCCTTTAACGGAAGGAGTGCCACCAAAGATATTCAAGTTCGATATGTGATGCTAAGTATATAGCATGTTATTTGTTGAAACTTTACTATTTGTTTCTCTTCTAATTATGAATGTATACATTATATTGAAGAACGATAAAATTATTGTACATATATATAATATATATGTGTTTGGACCCGAATAAGTATTGTCCGCTTACTTATAAAGTTTAAATTATATTGTAGTTTCTTAAGAGTATTTTATATTATAATATATAGAAGATAACACTTGACTAAAAAGGACTTATCGTTATGATTTATGTATAATACTCTTCTTTTAAAGTATTAATATTTTAGATAATATTATGCATGATGATATATGTTCAGACTAAGTAGGAGAATGTTGGAATTTTAATCTAATTTTATGTGGTCCTTATCATATATATGATTTATATATTATAATTTAAATATATTAATTAGTGGTATAATTAAAGATAATCACTACATGGTAGTTATTACGGTAACTTCTTAATGAGAGAAGTTAAATACGGTGTTTTTCTTTAGGATCCCTGATCTGGGTATTTTTTTCGGTATTTGTTTGCTATCATCTTGGAAGTACAATAAATAAGAAGATTTTAAAAGATCAATTAAAAAAAATATGTGAAGAGGTATAATTTATTTATTGTAAATATATTATATTTGATTTACACTGCCATGTACCGTCTCTTTATTTGATATCATTGTTTACACGAGAGATAAACAAGCCCTTCCCCGGGTGGGAAGCCTTGTTCCACCAACTGGGTCAGTACCTTTTCCACCCGTCCAATTCTGTGTGGGGATTGATTACCAAGATTATCTGGCTAATACGGATGGAAAGGTTGGAGTACAGATCAGAGTGCTCAGGAAAGATACCAGCCGCATGCATACACTATTAGATAAGATCGTATAATGCGAAAAAATTTAGCTCCGCCCGGGAGCGACGCCGGTGGAGACGCCGTGCGTCTTCACCGTCGCCCGGGCGGAGCTAAATATGGTTCGTATAATGCACCCAGAGCCATGACATACTCTCCAGACTCACTTATAGCAGACCGACCAACTCGTTTATGGACAGTGGCAGTAGTAGTGCATACAAAAAAGCAAAAGCAAGCTGTTCTCCTAACATCTTTGAGCCCCGGGTACTACGAAAAGATAACGAACGTGTACTGGGAGCAAACTGCCATGAGTGGAAATTATCTAGCACTATTTCAAGCTAGCCATGAGGAGATTCACCAAACAGACGTGTATCTACCATGCATGATATGAAAGCATGGGCAGAGCTCTATCTCCTGAGCTTGAGCGTTGTTCTTGTGTCAAGCTCGGCATCGACTTTCGGTTACGTTGCAAGTGGTTTGGCCGGTGTCAGGCCATGGCTTCTGGCCTCACCTAACAGAAAGCGGTGCCTAATCCTGCATGTAGCAGGGTAATGTCTATGGAACCTTATATGCACGACTCTCCTTGTAACTGCAGAGGTCAGATGGATGAGACGAAGGCATTTGGACTAGATGTTATGCACTGCGAAGATGTTAGCGATGGGATTAAGCTCGGTGATTTACAATAATATAGCTTTTGGTATTATAATTATAATGATAAAGGTTTATTTGCTCTTTGAAGAAGTTGTTGGCATTGCAATATCATAGATTAATTTGCTTGGTGTAGTTCGGGCACGTTTTTTATTCAGTTATTGCAGATAATTTCATCATAACAAATGTGGATTTTTAAGATGAGAGATCAGGGAGAACATAAATTTAGAAATTAGAACTTGCTGTTAATCAAGATAAGAAATCGTTTCGATTAATGACATTGGTGTTCATCATCTCAAGAGCATTTATACATGTACATTCAGACCCGAAAATGTCGGGTCTAATTACATTTCTCAATGATACGTAGTTCAAAGAACAAAAAACATTAAAGCTTTCACTTTGAGTAAGTATTAATTTTGTCAACATTTTAGCCGAAAGTCTTAACTGTTTTCCTCTGTAAACTAGTATAACTATGTGGCAATTAATTAAAGTGGGTGAGACGTTGTTGCTAAAGCAAACTATAAGGTCAACCTATGGAGGAGCCGTTAATTAACAGAGTCCAAAATTTACGGCCAACAAGGTTGTAACTTGTAATACCCAATAAGGTGATTACATTTATTTATGTTGGAAACTTTTGATGCAAAGAGGCCTCCAATGGTACAAGGTTCGGAGACGAGAATATTTTTTATGAGCTTCTTTACCATGAGTCCTCTATTGTTTATGAGTTTCTTTCCCACGAGTCCTCTTTCGGCCCTCAATATTAAGGGGCTATCTTTCTATTTCATCAGAGAGAAGATAGAGATGAGAGAATTGAAAGAAATCAATCGGGCTTATTACAGGTATAAGGGGGGGCTCATAATTCCCTAGTGACATTTCCATGCGGGTGAAACTCCGTTCTCATTGGCCGTAGCTATCATCTCGTATCTCTCTCTTCTTCTTCTTCTTCCCTTTTTTTTTATTTTTATTCAGATCTTTCTACAGCCATACCGCAGTTCTCAGCTTTGTAGTTATTTGTAGAACAAGAGCTGTGTATCGAAACTTGGCGTGAATGGCTCCAAGGCTCTTCGAAAGGTTCTTCCAAGCTGATATGATTGGGCAGCTATGGAGCTATATATATATATACTAGCTAGGTAGCTCCTATCTACCCAATATGTTGTTCATCAACTACATTTTTTTATCGTTCAGTCTTTCCACAAACTACACTTGCCATCCCTGGCAGGATGAGCGATTGTCAAGCCTCATCTTCGTGCATCAACTTGCAAACAACACAGCATAATCACTATCATCCGTGGACTTCTACATCCGCATTTGCATAAGCGACACTTGTCTAGAACTTGCCTAAGTACCAGTGGGTAATAGTACGAGATCAGTATTGACGCTAGTCTTTTGGTTATGAGCGCCCGCATTGAGTTTCTAGCTAGGGTAGCATATCTGCGCCCGTGTTACATGGGTCTCTCTGCTTTCGCCATGCTCGTGTCCACTTGCACTCTCTTCTCTTATATGGCGGACAAGATTTGATTTCCTCCAATGACCATCAATTAGTGAGGTTAAAGATTGCGGTAAATTTGTGTCACCCACTCAGAGTTGTCTGCTTTCGGTGGAGACACCATATTGATCGATTGATATCCTCCTTCCACAATCGGAAAGGACTCAAACCCAGTCTTTCACACCTATAAATACATGATTTGCAAGGCTTATGAAAGCTACCCATATCTTGCATTATAACCAGCTGCAAAGAGATGAAGCTACTCATGGCGCTTGTTCTTGTGTGTCTTGTGCTTTCCATGACTAGCCCTTCCTCAGCTAACAGGAAGGCCGTAATGGATGGAGAAATTCATGTTGCAGACAAACCGTCAACGGGGAACACCATGGGTGGAGAAGGCGCTAAGGAGGTATTAATGCAAGAAGCAGGAACCACTGCTGATGACATCAATCACCACCAAATTTCAAGGGGGATTTCAACAAATGCTGCAGTGGCAAGAGTGACAACTCGGCCGGCGGCAAGGTCTGATATTATAGGCGAGTAAACCCATAGCATGCGTTTTAGCATCAGACGAGAGTAAAGACTATTAATAATTTAGTATGTCCTTAAATTTCTTATATCTACATTATCTAGTTTATGTTGTTGCCATTGTCTGATAGAGTCGGTATACACGTATACTCATGAATATGGTACGGTCTAGACTCTATTCGAGTTGATGCGGATCGATTTAGCTTATCTGAGATTATACCATGTGTAGTTGTGTACACTGTATGATATGAGCTAAATTATGAATGTGCATGGTTCATATAAAGCCTTGTTTTTTCTATAGTCGAGGGATGATTCGGTACTCATCGAAGCGACGTTTCGTGATAATTAATCAAAGACCACTGCTTAAATTTTACAGTTCTGAAGAGGCCAATTATTACCGATGAATAATGATCAATTAGATATATGATCCCCTCTTGTTCACCTAAACAATTAACCGCGTCAGTGGAGTGGGCGGAGTATATATACTCAGGCTTCAAAAAATCACCTAATCGTCGACATTCGATAACATATATATTGTCCCTCGGATTTCGGATCTATTTCTCTAATTAAAAAATGGATCAGTTTGAGACCATTTAAATGCCGGAATTATCGATTGTAGTAATTATAAAAATCCACTAGCTAATATCATTAGCATTAACTAATCAGTATTTAATATAAATCATGCATTTGCACGTCTATTTTTTTATCTAGAAATATGTTCTCATTTCACATAATTCATTATTATCTTTTAGCCATTTCATATAATTGAGATGGTGGTTAGAACCATATACTAAACAAAAGAATATGCTTCTCTCAACGATTTAAGGCGTCAATAACACCCTAAAATGTGTGTTTCTCTCCATTTACTTTTCCTTATCTGTTTGGATTTTGAGAAAGAGAAAGAAAATATAAGAAAAGTGTATTTTTCTCGCATTTGTGTTTGTTTAGTTTACAAAAAAAATGGGAAAGGAAAATCAGTTTTCCATCACCTTTATAATTATTTTCTCACAAAATAATACAAAGAAACGATAGGAAGTAAGAATTGCCTTTACAAAATTTTCATTCTTTCTAACCTAACACAAGAAAGAAAATATTAGGAGTTTTTTTTCTTTCCCTCTATCTACCAAATCAAATAGATAGAACTACATTCCCTGAATCTCAATAACCCCCTCTCCCCCACCGTAAATGATTTCAAATTAGCTTAGACTCCCTATAATTGATGGTCATAATCAAATCATGTCAATTAATACATAAAAAACGTGGATCCAAAATGAGTGAATCCCTTAAAGGCCCATCTCCATAGCCCATTAGTTTCAAGGGTGGGCTCCTATTAATGGGCCTCTTACCTCGTAATTCTCTTCCCAAGTAGGGTCAAAGGTCGACCTTTAGACGACGACCTCTGACAGTTCGCCGGGGGACTCCGACGCCGCGGAACCCGGCGGCCGGATCGGCGGCAAAATCGGCGATCGGCGACGATGCCGGGGCCCGGTCCTCACACCGCCTACGCCCTCGCCGCCGGCGTCGGGCTGCTCCACCTGACGGGCGGCCGTTTCTCCCCTCACCACTGCGTCGTCTACGCCCTCAACGCCTTCCTGGGCCCCGACCTGGGCTCCTTCTCGGAGTGGCTATCCTCCTCCCTCGGCATCGGCCGGGGCCTCGCCTCCGCCGTCATGTCCCTCATCCACCACCCGTTCTACTATGCCCTGCTTCTGGGCATCCCCTTGGCTTTCTTCTACAGGTGGCTCTCCAAGCTCTGCCTCGAAAAGGGCCTTCTCGATAGTGTTGTTGGGGTGAGCATCTCGAATCTCGATTCATGCAAGTTCGTTTTCCTTTCTTTTTTTATTTGTTTTTATTTTTTAAATTTATTTATCTTAAATTTGTTATTTTAGCTTGCTATTGGTATTCTTGGGCTTATTATTATGGTTTTGTGAGCAATTTTTCGAGGTACTGATCAGTTTGTCTTCTTGTTTAATAAGTATTTGTCCTGTCCCATGAGCGAGGACGTGGATAACTTGATTGTGTTTTTATTTTGTAGTTTTTATTCCCTTATTGATGGTTATGCTATGATTCCCACTAAATTTTGGACTTTTTTTCTTGTTTTATGATTGTTTCTTGCAGGTACCTCTTTCTTTGAAACAGGCACTACTGCTAGTCACTGCTGGTTCTTTGTCGCATTTTTTCCTAGATCACTTGTTTGAGGTACTAATTAATCTCTTTATCTGGTCTCAATTCATAGTATATCAATTTAGATGGGAAAATATCTCAAACTTAGTTTAGGCTTGAATTAACACTCAGTTATGACCTGATCTGATCAAAACTCAAATTAGGTAACACCTAAGACCAGAATTGTTCTTTGTACTCAGCAAAATTTGCTTGGTGTGTTTCTTCGCCCTAATATAGAATTTTTTAATGGCAATAGTATCCTGATAACCATGTGTGTGTGTGTGTGTGTGTGTCCTCATTTTGGCTGTATACTCCCGCATGAGTAACTAGTGGAAAGGGCTTTGTGAGAAAGAAAGATTGCATACAGTTCACACAACCTAGTGAGAAATTGCAGTGAACTGAATCCAATGGTAAAACACAGTATTACATGGGAATCATCTAATATTCTGTGTTTTACCTTGTCTCAAAAGGGGAAGAAGATGACTGAATATTTTCTTTGGATACTTACAAACCATTATTCCGGGAATATATAATGTGCTTCCTTTGCTTTGATCTCTTAGATAATTTGTAGGAAAGAGATATTTCTTATCTTCATTTCCCTGTGAACATTTGCTATCTCCTACTCAGTATAATTTGCCCATCTATGGGACACTAACCTAAGTATTTCCACCTCATCAGTTGGGAACCAAAGCTGATCCAACTCTACATAGAATAAGCAATCGCCATGCACGTGATTTTTTTACTGTAATTCAGGAGCAAGCTTTTTGGCAGTAGTTGTATTTGGAACCAGATTATGATGAATGTGCTCTACTTCTCCTGCTGGCCTTTCCTTTATTCACCGTGTAAAATGCTTATAACCATGTGTTACTGATAGCCTAACGCCTTTGATGTCCAACATGAGATCTTAATGAGAACATGTGAAAATTTAAGTGAATCTGTTCGAAAATCAATATTTTGGGCTGACGATAAAATGAACATCTGTTTTTTCAAATCATGTTGGCAGTATTAATCATGTCTGCTTCAGCCATTATGATGATTTCTTACTGAACTACTTTGAATTTTCTCTCCATGGGATAGAGAACAATCATATCATCACCATAACAGTCTTACTATATCTTACAAGACTTCATCAAGTTCTTGGGGAGCCTCAAATGCTAATCATGACTCTTGCGGGCCTGGACCTGCTTTTATTTTTAATTTATTTAATTTTTATGTTGTTTGAATTATTCTTCAAGATCGTCCACTTGCTTTCTTCTTTATGTTATCTTTGTTTGGACAGGAAAATGGTCACTCGTCAATGTATAGTTGGATACTAAGCACTGGATGGTGGAAGAGCCGGGCTCCAAACAATCCGGAGGCTGTTATCGTTGTCGGTCTTTTGTATTCCCTTCTGGTTGGAGGCTTTATATATATTTACAGGTAATAAATTTGTCAGTTAGATGTTTTATGGATTTAGTAGTGTTTTTGGAGGGGACCTTTGTGGTCCAACTTCTCCCTGCACATGCAGGAGCCTCTGTACAATGGGCCGACCTTTTTTAATGCTTAGATTGACTGAGAAGTTAGCGTGTGGTACATGCATAAACTTGATTTTTTCCTTTGTAAAAGAGAGGCTAGTACTATTTGGCAAAATCTTTTCATTAATGCACATATTGTTTCCGGATAATTATATAAATTACACCAAACTGGTCATTGAACAAGATTAATGTTTACTTGGGCGAAAGGCACGAGAAAATTGCTTATTTGAACTACTGCATGTCGAAGATAGACTGATAAAATTAATCGAACAGATGCAATAGACTGCGAATTGCATATCTGTAGTTGATTTTGAAACATATTCTATGCCACTTGTTGCTTTAGGGCTTGGTCATTGTTCTGTTTGGTGTGTAATTTGATGGAACCTGATTGGCTGATCAGTGGCGTATTTCCTTGCTTTTTTTCCCCCAACATAATGTATTCTCTTCTTGTTGCAGAATAAAGCCAGGGAAATCTTTAACATCAAGATTATATCAGTCCGTGCCCCTTATTATTTTGGTTACATGTATGTACTGTATATGGTGCGTGAGTCAGATATACTGGAGAAACCCTCCTCAACCTGCTGTTGGTGAAGAAGCAGATCTCGGCGTTCTCGTTTTCCTTGCTATATACTTCTTTCTGCCCCATACACTTTGCATAATGTCCATGCATTCCAAAGAGCGTCTTGATTCGACAGGACAAATACCCTTGTAATAATGCCCTATCCATGCTCGAACAGTTAATTTTTTGCCGAAAATTGGCATCATAGATATTGTAACCGATAAAGAACTGGTTTCCAAATTCTCATAATTTATTCCATTTCTTTTCCCAGCCAAAAACATCGAATTAATGCTTCATTCGCCGTGCAGGATTTAGTTCATTCTCACCCTGTAATAAGGAAAACATGCAAAACATTCAGCTTTTTGTAAAATGATACCTTATATCTCATCCATAGAATTATCATGGATCTCCACCGTCGTTGATAGTGCTCGACGGAAAACCTTGGATTTCATCTTCTTCTTCAACCACCACTTCCGGTCCCCTTCAGCGAATCTTTCTCCTTCTCATTATTCCTTTCTCAGTTCCCTGAGATTAATTTAGCCAAATTAAAGCAGGTCCACTACAGAGATGCATGATACATCATAGAAAAGAGACATGGCCATACGAGCTAACACTTTCTCTGTTGCACAAACTTAACACGGAAATACCACAAAACTATGCTTCTTCTCTCAAATGTGAAGAATGGCAGTTTCTGCAAACTGCATGGAGTAGACAATATTTCAGACGCGTAAAATGAGTGGAGCACAAAGGACATGCACGAAAAATTAGTTCTGTTACTTGTTAGGGCAAAACAATTATCCAAATGCATAGAACAAAAAAGGGTAATAGCCTTTAGTAATTGGTAACTTTTCAACTTAAGATGTTTCCGAGATCCCTATCAAAGGAGAGAATAGCTACCCACATTTAAATCGGCTAAGAGTAGAGAAAAAGGAACTAATAAAGAGACCAGCTAGACAAACCTAGGAGGTTGGAACTTGCCCAAGAAGTTGAGTGTTAGTGCACACCGGACTTGAAATTTCATTTCAGTTTGATGCTTCAAAGTGGTCACATCATGAGGTGATGCCCTCATAAATACCCAAGAAAGATCTCAAAAGAAGAGGCCAGCTTCAATTACAAGCTCAACTTGTTCGTACCAATTATAAAGTGGTCACTATTCACACTCTCCGAACTTCAGGAATGAATATGGACACTGTAATCTTAGTGAAGAGCGTAATTATCAATATTGTCAAGAAACAAGGTCAAACGGAGGCTTCCCATGCACTGCATGATAAGAAATTAATAACGGTAGACATGTGAAACAGCCATATGTTTATGCAAAAAATGATTAATACCATCAAAGCCACAATTGTCATGGAAAATTAATTATATGTCATTTGCCTGCGTCAAAACATATTGTTACTCCGTTTCAGCATGATTAACTTTTAAAAAAATTTCAATGCTTGGACAAATATTAATTGCATATTAATGATTTTGCACGAATGGCATCCGCCAATTCAAGTTTTAAGCCAATCATGACACTTCCATAAGACGCCCCAAGATTAATATCTACAAAGACATTCCAAGCAACTGTAGAGACCATGATTTCCTCTACAACACCCAGATAGATCTAAGACAGTTAAGATAAATTAGAAAGAATTACTAAACGATTACAACTATTCCAGATAAGGATGTCATCTTTTCCTCACTGCATACAAATAACAACCATATGTTTAAACGAACAACTTAAGAACGCCACTTGTATGAAAGTGTTTATTATTGAAAATAAAGGAAGCAGATCAGAAATTTTCAAGATGACGGTACCTTTCAGGAGCTGATTTGTTACATGATTTCACTGAACCAAAATTGCAGAATACGATTTCAATAACTCGGGAATTTCCTCTTGGCATCTAATCACAAGTTTTGCCAAGTATCGACTCTCCGTTAACTAAAATACAGTGAATTGGTTGCACCAACGAATTATTCCTCTCTTCGTTAGCAACTCCAAAACTCTATACCTTGGAATAATCCGCTGCTCTAAGCTCAACAAGAGAAGATTTGGGTATCTCAACGCGCAGGATGGAGCGATGCCTACGACACCAACGAAAAACTCCATCATCTTCCTAATCTTGTCTTCCGACAGGGTAAAAATCAAACGGCTGCACTTTGAAGGCCGAAAAAATCTGGGCATCCGACCGACCTAAGCTCTTAAAAACCTTCAATCCACTTCCTCTGGACAATCCTGCGCCAGGATAGCAAGTATGAAAGCACAAGACGAAGGATGAAAGCCCACGTCTTTAACACTTTGCACCAGCCCGAAAAAGCGAGAAGAATTGGTGGTAAACATCCGAGGCTGGCTTGTTCAGAAACGCCTTGGAGACGTTCTCCATGGGAACCGCATGGCTCAGCAGAGCTTCAACATTAGGCGCAATCGTGTTGAGGGCGTTGTAGCCAATGATCCAAGGGAAACCATTCAGAACAAGGACAAAGTCGGCTTCCTTAGGCACAACAGTTCTCAGAAATGCAATCGAAGACACCATCCGGTTGTTGACACTCAAGTCCAAGATGCAGGGATACCTGGGCAGCATCTCAGCCCAGGCCGGCGCCGGAGAAGTCGATGCCCTCCAAAACCTGCAAGCTTTAGGCTCAGAACCCGCGCCTCCAACAGGAGCAGCTTGGGTTCCTTGCGGACGCACTCCGCCACCTGCGACTGGTTGAGCCCGCGGCTCCTCAAGAGCTGATGGACCGCGTCGGCCTTCTCCGGCGAGTGAAGGTTGACCCTTCGGGCGGCCGCGTGGGCCAGCTCCGGCGACATCCCACAGGAGTTGACGAGGTAAGACACGGTAAAGCAAGAAGACGCGCATCGGTGCCCGTCGGAGATAGAAAGCAAGGAAAAAACGTAGACGGGTTGTCACGTAGGTTTGTAGCTTGCAATAGTATACTGATAGGCGATAGCCAACCCAACCAAGGCAAAAGTGAGAAAAGTCCTTTCATATTAACACATAGTAAAAAAACTTGACATTATTATCGCAAACGAAAAAATATTATGCACTGAATGAGTTTGATTTTTTTTTGAAAAAAACTTAACTGCCACCCGTCCGCAATGACACGACAAAGGTATCCAAGATCTTACCTGGGGGTTTGGCCCAGGTTGGTCAGATTCAACCGGTCCAAGGTGGAGCCGCCAAACCTAGCCGCCGGATGTGGACATTTTAAAAAAATATTATCATTTATTTAGAATACAAAAGGTCTGGCAATAACAAGGGCATTGGCTAGATCCGGTCATCCTATGGTTGGGGAGGGGATCCGGCCTTTTCGTGGGCCAAATTTGGCCTTGTCATTTTTCTAATAGTTAGATGTAATATTTCCATCACTTAGTACTATTGAAAAATATTCTCATTTATTTTGGTAAAAACTTTTATAAAATTTATTTACGTGAGAAAATTTTTGCTTAGGTAGACAACTTGCTAGAATGAATGTATTTGCTATCGCAATAACAAAGCGAACCCGAAGCCCCCTTTGGAAAAGTTTTTATTTATGCAGCCTGTGCGACCATTGACTTCATCGTAACTAGTAATTAGTAAGTTTTTTAAACTAGCTTTTCATTGAACTAAGACAAAATACAAGTGCACGCATAGTTAAGCTAGGTTATGGGCAGTCATGTTAAGACTTCTCTGAACCCATCTGACAGATGCATTTAGATTACAAAAGATTTCCTTACAAAGCACATCCAAAGAAATGTTATTGAATAGTATACAATCTATTTTAGATGTCAAAGAGTTTGGTAAGGAAAGACAGTCTGTTAGTATCAAAATATTGGACAACTTTGCCCGTTGGGCAAATGTCAGATCTTGAAGCAGGTATAACATTTAAAAATGTTATCAACGACTGAACCATTTGTTAATATATTTAATTTGGTTAAGTTAATTCGAGTCTAACCTTGGTATTTTAAGATTGTAATGCAAACATACAACCCACATATAAAATACTTAGGTTCTAACGTTATTCTAAATGATATGCAATCATGTGCAAAACAAAACAAATACACGAAAAGTCTAAAGAAAATAACTATTTTTTAAACCAAAATGGATAGAATCTTCTCTAAAAGTACAATAGAGACCACCCTTATCAATATCAAACAGTATATATACATAACAATAAAACTAGAAAATGTAGCAAAAACATGACATTTTTTCATAACTTTTTCAATGTTAATATTTTTCATTTTTTTCATTATCTTAAATTAGGTCTAGACACTATTAGTTTTTCCTATTCAATTATAATCATAATATTACCACACAGACTATTTCATTCAGTCAGACATTAAAAACAACATCTACCATCATTCTCAACAATTCATCATTTCACGTTTTCATTCAGCCTCGACAGGTACTTCTTGCAAGTTGCATTGTTACTCCTCCGCAATCCTAACAGTGTTTAATTCTCAAAATTCTCACCTATATACATAATAAAAAAATGTCAATAACAAATGTTATTGGTCCATAAATAACTAATAACAAACTTCTACAGGAGAGCTGACTCTTATTAAATGAAAACATTCTTATACTTTCTCATAGAATTTCTCATAAGGGCGCTAAGTGGGAGCCGTCAGACTTGGCTTGATAGCATCCTATTTTATCTCATCTTATTCTTTGGCAACTTTAAAACTATCTCTTATGCATAAAAAATTAATTTCTGTTCTTTAAGCCCGCTACATCCTCTGTATTACTTTTGATCATGAGCACAGAGGATGAGTATTTTCAGGCATGTGCCTTCATTGCCTTTTGAAACCATAACTCTAGACATGGACTGTATTGTAGTACTCGTAAACCTCCTCACTTCTCTAGGTTTAAGAAAATCAAAAGTAAAGTTGTCAGGATCCCTTGGGAATGGAACGACCCACTTACCTTTTGACTAGCACGTCCACTCTCGCGTAGCGCATGAGTTGACTTTCCTTGTCTCACATCTTAATGGAAAACATGAGAAAACTTTATGTAAATAAGTCTGGGTAGAGATTGTAATATATTAGGCCTGAATGCATTGTGATCTGGATCTATGTTTTCAAAAATAAACTCGAGGGATCTCATCTTCGAGGTTTATTAATATGGAAATTCTTGTGATTAAATAACCTGTATGAAGTGGGATGCGATAAATCCACCATTCGATACATCTGCTTACTTGTTAAAAACAAATCACGATAAAGTTGAGGTGTCAAATCAAAAGTGAGTCTTAAACGGACTTGGTAAAAGCTCTAATCGTGTCCACATGCCTAGGCGACGAGCTCTTACTCCATACCTACATATCAAAAGTAAAAGCTAATACCTGCTATGATGCATTCACACATCCATCACACCCACATCAAGACACTCATCATATCAAGTACACACATCAATCTATATCAAGATCTTCTAGGCTATGTTGCATTTGATAAACAATACCTGTTTAATTTACATAATTAGTTCCTTAGCATTTATTTTAATACAATTTAAATCATGCAAATTCATTTCTATTTATAATAAAAATATTTATTACATCAATCAATCAAATCATATCATGTTGTGCTAATAATTATCACTTTCAAGTAATTAGGTCAGAGTTAATTATACCTTGCGTTGTCGGCAATCGGTAATGACTAGAGTGTGTCACATAGTTCGAGACTCAAATTTGGCTCCCAGTGACATCCAAAGTTTGATTGGGTTCAGCTGGATAAATTCAATGAAAATCTTGCGATTTTCAGTGAATTTCAGAGACTCCAGTTTTTCGGTAGTTTTCTGACAATGTTTGGCAGTTTTTGGACAGCTTTCTAGTGATTTTCCAATGACTTTTCTAGTGAGGCGAATGGGGCTATGGGTCGGTACTGGCTCGGCCTAGCAATGGTGGTGTTGAGGGTGGCAACATTGGTCGGGGTCAGTTAGCTTGTACGGTCGGCCTTTGGCTGGCATCGGCGGTGGCCCTTGGTGTGGAGGAAAGGGTGTGAGGTTGAACGGGAAGGCGTCAACTGCACGGTGACAGGGCGTTATGGAGGCCGAGTGGTGGCCTGGAAGACTAGGGTATGGCTCGTCAGAGCTCCGGTGGCGATGATCGGCAATGGTGCGGCTGTCGAAAGGGGCGTTGACAGCAACGATTGAGGTGTTGTTGGCGTTAGGGCAATCAACTCCGACTCAAGTCAAAAATAATAACTAACTCTTAATAAATTCCAAAAAATCCAGAAAAATATTAAAAAAACTCTATAAAATATAATACACACCATAACATCAAAATGACATATTCTATAATTAATAACCCACCTAAACTGCAATATAATGCATCCCAATGCATTATTCAGTTAAAAAAATTACAATCAAATATATAAAAAATAATTACATACTATTATATACTCTGATAACTCATTTTTCTTCATCTTTCTAACATTATCATTATATACTAAGGTATATTTGACCCTCATCGCTCATAACGCACGGCTGACCTCGGCTTAGCATGCGGGTCATGAAACTAATTCAACTCGAACCGACTAGTTCGCTAATGTAAAACTTGACTCGGGTCACGGGTTTTACAGTAGTACTCTTAGTTTTGCTTCTTCCGGTCCTTTGCACCGTTGAAGCCCAAATTGTGAGATAAACATGTCCCTTAGAGTCATAGATAACATAGCCCTAACCAATCATAGCATTTGTAGTAATAAAGCTTCCATCAATACAGATATAAAAATTAAAGTTAGTGAAAGACAAGTTATGAAGAAAATTTTGAATAGGAACCAATGGAAGTTTAGGATTCTAGTGTGTGCCGTCTGCAAAAAATTGAACTAATAATTTCTTCCAAGTTGACATGTGTAGTTTTGCCATGAAGTAGTTGGTTTCTAGCCTTCCATAATTCATCAGCACTAAGGAGTACAACTCTCTTTTTAGAGTATAATTTGTTCCACGTGTCTGGCTGCCCCCCAATTTGAAATTATCAAAAGCAAAATGATATGAAGATATTTTAAAAATAAATTTTAAATATTAATATATAATTAGTTTAAAACTCATGTTTAAACAATCAAAAGTAAATATTAAATAATATTAAAATTTTGGCAAGTAAGAGACAAAAATTAAGAGCTTTGGGTGAGTAAGAAAGGAAGGAAAGGCAGTGAGGATGAGTTTTGGGCAAATAGGAAACACAAACAAAGAGTTTTGAGCGAGTAGGAGAGAAAAAAGAGTGATTTGTGGGGCTAAAATTAACATCGTGCAAAGAGAAAGAAATGCGACATAAACAAAAAAGTCACGGTACTGTAATATATAGTAGATATCTTGAAGTGGGTAGATGAACGGCACGTGAATAGTGATGGAACAACTTACAATGGGGAAACAATTCTTTGTTGTATGACAACTAAATTTGGATTTAATTAAGAAACCAGATTTGGTAGATACGAGTTACTAGCAACAACAAAACTTTCAACAGCAAATGCTCTCAGGTCATGACCTCACAAATTATGTTAGGAATATACTGACCTTAAAGGTTGGCCGTAAGACCTAACGAACAAATAAACAAACATAGATAAAAACACCTAGTTATTGTTGGGCCCTTTGGGCCCCCACCCAACCTCCAAAACTACTGTTGGGCCCTTCAGGCCCCTAAAAGGGACTTTAAATAAATAAAAGAAACTCGTAATAGGTGTTACGGGTCTCTCTTAATCCAAAAGCTAGCTCAAGGAATAAGGCTTTCCCATTAGCTTATATACAAGTCACCAATAACTTCTACGACAGATGTGGGATAAACCCAACAACTCCCCTTCACACATCAGGCGTGGCCCAAAACCATCATCATCTGACACACTCCCCTTAAATCAGACGGCACCCACGTGACAAACTCTTCTTCAAATCATCAAGTGGAACCCATGAAAGAAACAACACTTATCAATGTAGGCAAACCCGACTCGAACTTGGCTCTGATACTACTTGTTGGGCCCTTTAGGCCCCCACCCAAGCTTCGAAACCACTGTTGGGCCCTTCAGGCCCCCAAAGGGACTTTAAACAACCAAAGGAAACTCGTTATAGGTGTCACGGGCCTCTCTTAATCCAAAAGCTAGCTCAAGGAATAAGGCTTTCCCATTAGCCTATATACAAGTCACCAACAACCTCTACGACTGATGTGGGATAAACCCAACAACTCCCCTTCACACATCGGGCGTAGCCCGAAACCATCATCGTCTGACACACTCCCCTTAATCAGACAGCACCTACCTGGCAAACTCCTCTTCAAATCATCGGGTGGAACCTATGAAGGAAACAACACTAATCGGTATAGGCAAACCCGGCTCGAACTTGGCTTTGATACCACTTGTTGGGCCCTTTGGGCCCCCACCCAAGCTTCAAAACCATTGTTGGGCCCTTCGGGCCCCCAAAAGAGGCTTTAAACAACCAAAAAAACTCATAATAGGTGTCACAAGCCTCTCTTAATCTAAAAGCTAGCTCAAGGAATAAGACTTTCTCATTAGCCTATATACAAGTTACCAACAATCTTTATGACCGATGTGGGATAAACCTAACAGTTATTATTTAAATTTGGAGAACAACTAAACAACATGGATAATTACACCTAATTATTATTTAAAATTGGAAATTACCATGAAGACATTCTATAGGTAGTGATTTGCTTACCGTTGATTAATTCTTACAACCATAAGCAAATTGCCACTTGTTTCATATAATATCAAGGGTCAAAATATATGATACTGAGACGAGATAACTGACAATTTAGTTTCCTATGTAAAACCCAGTTTCGGGTTAAAGTTTTACCCGCTTGTAGTTTTGCCCAATTCGGGCTAGTTTTGAGTTGGTTCGAGCGAGCTCGAACCATACCAATTTATAGACCATGAGCATGGGGCTCACATGGGCATACGAGAATGTTATGATCACTGAATACATCTGACATGCAGATGATAGCTATAGTTAGGCTACAATAGAGTATAAGTTAACACTATACACACGAGGTATACAAATAATTTTTATGGGTTAGCGAGGTTTTTGGTTTAAATCTAAGCTATTACAGCGTTTAATATCCGTTTAGGATTTTCAAGGTATCTTATTTGCATGCATTATAGAGATTTCAGATCATTGGATTGTGCCTCTGTTAGCCTAGTTTGATTGAGTTGTAGGTTTTCACCCGATTGAGTTAAAAATTCAAGGCCCTATTAGTATTTTTATCTCAATAATCGCCTCGATTTCCGCATATAAGGTCACTTTTAGGATTCAATTCAGTTTTGACTTTGGATGGTCTCGATCTAAGTTTTCTGTTCATATACATATTGAATATACCCATAGGTAGGCCCCACTAGGTCACGAGTTGTTGAATGTTTAGATTATTCCATGTGGCAAGGTCAAAGATGTCTAGGTTTGTCCTAGAGATGTCTAGGTTTGTCCTAGCTTTACCCAGCTATCTTCTAGAGATTTCTCATGATTTTCGGAGTTTCCACCCCTAGCGCCGCTGCCACTTCAGCTCGCTACTGGAGAGTCTTTGGCTCGCCCTCAGCCATCAAACTAGCACCCCCAAGACCGGCTTGCGAAAGCCTTTCTAGCCGCACCTCTCACAACACTCGGCACCGTCACCAGTGATGGAGTTTTTACACCCAATTTTTGCCGCTTCCGCCACCCTTTTGGGCTATTTTTCAACGTGGACAAGTCACCTAAGGCCAATCCAACCACCCACACAACTTCTCTTCACCAAGACCTTCATTTTGAGACCACCCATAACGATCGTCGTGGCCGCGATCGCCACTGGTGATGTCGCTGCACCCGACTGGGATTTTGCCCCTTTTTAGCTAGTTTTCGGCCAACATCTTCTTCATCCTCCCCTTTGTCAATCCCGACTAACCAAGACCCCAGTCGTGTCGCTGTCAGCATTTTTTGGTGACAGGTGCATTCACATTCCCCTGCCTGACCCGGTTTACTTACCCAACAGTCCCATGGTCCTACCCGAGCCCGTGTCCATGTCCAGCTACCCAGCCTAGCACTATTGCTTGACTCGGCTAGCTCGACTTGGTCGACTCGTCCTGGTTGATTCGGTTCAGTTCAGTTCAGGTTATTTTTAGTCGTTTTCAACTATTTTTCATGTTTACTAAATTTTATTTATTTATTTATTTATCTACTTGTTAGTGCATGTATGTTATTATTTATTTGTATTTAATTATTTATATGTTTACTAACACGAGTATATATGATATTTACTCGTGTTTAGCCGTGTATTTATATAATATATTGGTATTATTATTTTATGGTTAGAGTATTATTTATTTTTAGGTATTTATTATTTGTCTATTTATTTATGAGTGTATTTATTTATTAGTTATTTTCTTTATTATATCTCAATTTATGTGCTGGATGTTTAGTTTTAGGTTTCATTGCTCTTCTTATTAGAATGTATTGATGATGTGAGCACACCCACTGAGTATGCATTATATAGAGATATCATTATTTTACTTAGAACTGAGTTTCAATTTAGGTTTCGGAGTTTGAGCTCGCCGTGGATGAAACGACACGCTTGGAGTTGGGACAAGAGGTCTGTTAAAACTCTTCTAAGTTTTTATCGCTATAGTTTATTGTTGATTTGATTTTCAGATCATAGGACGGGCTAAATGACTATTTTATCATACACCACTTAACATAGGCCATTTAAATGCATTTTACTTCCGTGATAAATAACCCTCGAGGATGAGAACCCACGAGTTTGATTTCAAAATAAGATCCACCGTAAGTTGCCTTCGAGCCTACTATATAAATCCCTTCCTAGGCCTATACATGATTTTATCAGTATTTTTTAGTGAGATGTTAGACAAGGGAAAACTGACAACTGTGCTACACGAGCGGGCACTTATTAGTCAAAGCAAACTCTAGATTTGGTGAGCGTTTGTTCCATTCCTAAGGGATCCAAACAACTCTACTTTTGAGTTCCTTAAACCCGGAGAAGTGTGGAAGATTATAGGTCTACAATGCAACGCATGTCTTAACTTGTGGTTTCAAAGGGTACTGAAGGTGTGTGCCTGAGAGTACTCAACTTTTGTGCTTAAAGCTAGGAATGATATGGAAGATGTCAAGGGCTAAAGGAAAATGAAAAGAAATTGATTTTCCCACGCAAGGGGAAAGTTTTTAAAGTTGTAGAGGCATAAGTTTAAAAAGAATGAGATGGCGTCGATCTGAGGACGTGTAAAACCCACGATTCGAGTCAAGGTTTTATATTCAGAACCAGCCCGTTCGACCGTTATTTTCGAGTCAAGTCAGTTTCAGAACACGTGTACTGAGCCGACGCCGGTCTCGTGTATGAGCCATGAGGGTACCCAAATATATGATGATAATCTCATTAATAAAGCAAAATAGAATGAGTTATCAGAATATATAAGAGTATGCCAGTTGTTTTTTTAATTTTTATATATAGTGGATCATAAAATTAGTTTTAGGCTGTTTACCGCGTTAGGACGCGTTATAGTTCTAGAGCATATCATTATGATTTTTTTGTGTTGTTTGATTTTATGGGATTTTTTCCCAAATTTTTTTTGGAATTTTTTACAACTTAAATATTATTTTTGACTCGAGTCGGGGACGAGTCAAGTAATATTTACGAGTTTGCCACTACACATACCCCCGACCTTTCCTTTCTTCTTCCCCAAACCCTTGCTGCGCGCCGCCACTGTGCATGCCGCCGCCGCTACTATGGACGCCCGCCCGGCCGCCGATCGTCGCCCCCTAGCCCCGCCACGACGTCACTGTGCCACCACGACCATTGCAGGCCACAATCCGGTCGCCACAACGCGAGGAATCGCCGCGGTGACGCAGCGCTTGCATCGCTGATCGCGCTGCCGCCAACCATCGCCACCACGATCAGGTGGTCGGCTCGACGTCCTTGACCCTCCAGCTACCTTCCTCGACCGGAGCAGAGGCCATCGCCGCCCTGGCAGGCCGAATCTAGCCACCCATCGCCGTTGGCTCTGTTTTGCCATTTTCCGATGAGCTGCCGCCTCCATCGACCTCGTTGACCTCGTGGATGAGTAGGGTTCGCCGAGCCGGTTCCAAGGGTACCCAACACGACCACTTTCTGGCCAGTAGACGCTGCCGACGACTGTTGCCGGAAAACCGCCGGAAGCTGCCGGAAAACTGTCGAAAACCGTCGAAAAATCGGAATTTCTAGAATTCACCAAAATTCGCCAGATCTTCCGCGGGGCTCACCCAGTCGAGCCTGTTCGAGCTTCGGACGCCGATGATCACCGAATTTGAGCTCCGAGACACGTGACGGAACCCTAGCTGTCGCCGATTGTCGACTATGTGAGGTATAGTTACCTCCGATTGAGTTATTTAAAACTGATTATGATTGTTAGTATAACATGCTAGAATTGAATAATTGTCATGATAAATGTATGAGTATGAGTGTAGTGATGATTGCATTATGCAATTAATTGAGAATGAATAGTGAGTGATCTAATGAGGTAGATCGAGTTGAGCATGCTAATCGAGTAATGTAACTTAGGAAAAGTACAATAAAATTGGTAGGAATAGGATAAGTAGAATTATTTTCATATTTATGATTATTGATTGTGATTGATGTTTATTGAGTTTGATGCATCATTTAGTTAGCGGGCGATAATATTTAGTTTTGATGTGTAGGTACGGAGTAGGAGCTCGCTGCCTAGGCACGATGATACTCTTGGAGCTTCTACCAGGTCCGTTAGGACTCCTCTCTGATTTTTATGATCTTTTTTATTGTATGTTTGATTTATTATCTGCAAGACGGGTTAAGTGGCGTTTTATTGAATCCCACTTAACTCGGGCCATTTAACTGAATATTTTTCGGATTAATAACCCCTCAAGGATGAGATCCCTCGAGGTTGATTTCGAAAACAAGATCCACCAAAATTTGCCTTCGGGCCTATTATATAACTCCCTACCCAAGCATATATATATATATATATATATATATATATATATATATATATATATATATATATATATAGTTTTCGCATTTCTGTGAGACGAGAGATGGAGAAATCGACTGCACGTACCATGCAGAGGATGCCGTGACAGTCAAAGCGGGCTCTGGATTAGTGCCAGTGGACTGTTCCATTCCTGAGGGATCCTGACAACTCCGCGTTTGAGTTCCTCACACCCAGAGAACGTGGAGGTTTACGGGTACTGTTTAGTACAGCGCATGTCCGGACTTGTGGTTCAAAGGGTACTAAAGGCGACTGCCTGAGAGTACTCGGTCTTCGTATTCAAGGCCAGGAGAAATATGGAAGTAAGGAGAGGGCTTAGGATAAAGTTTCACTAGAAGTACTAAAAAGAAGTGCCGAGAGCGGCACAGTACCAGCAGTAGATTAGTAAGTTCGGGATGCTATCGGGTATGCAGCCCAGTGGCTCCTCAGTAGTGCCCTTCAGAGTGTTCACGTGGAGTATATGATATTTTCTTTCATATGAGAGTTTGCTCTCATAGCCAGCTTGTTATAGTTATTTTATTTTTCAGATCAGTAACACTATTACTGATGTGTTTTTATATTATATGTAGGTAATAATCACGAGTTGAAAGAGCCAGCTTGGACGGAGGAGCAATGAGGTCTTGTACACACACATGTTAGATTTCTGAATGTTTAATATTGTGTTGTTATGTTATTATATTGTGAATGACATGTTCAAATGCATGAGACATGATAGAATGTGAACATGATCAGAGATGCGCAACAGAAGCGTGGTGGGTTGAAACCCCAGCTTCAGAATGAATTCATGGATGCATGTGTGTGTGTGTGTGTGTGTATATATATATATATATATATATATATATATTATTTTGGCAGGGTGGGCCCATAATTGCACTTTTATGGGAGACCTTGTCTGTTTTATTTCAGAATTTTTATTGTAATTGTAATGATGTGAAATTTAGGTTGCATGTCATCCATGTAGTATCATGTTAGGGTTTTATGCATTTATCTATGTATGACGAGTCGTATCTACATCTTAAGACGTCAAGATTAGATCCGCACGAGTTAAGTTCGAGTCAACCGACCTAATCGGGGCCTGTATCATGCTGGTTCGGTTTACAAGCGTGAACCGGATTTGGGGTGTTACAGGATGACTCTTCCTAATTAGCACCTTTATGAGAGATTCTGTGGAGGACTATATAAATGTTTTCATTTAACAGGAGGGTCAACTATCTTGTGTTAGTTTGGCTATTAATTATTCTAAACTAGTATCACTTGTTAGTGACATTTTTACTCGTTAGCGATATTTTTCCTATTATATATGTAGGTCTGGTGATCCTGAGTTGGTTTTAGTAGGATGACAGATAAAAGCTAAACATACTTGAAGTTAACGCAATTATTTTTTCATACTTTTATTTATATTTGACAAGTTTTCGTATATATTTAATGATATCTTTCATTCTCTTGATGCCAAGCGAGTTATTTTGATATATATTATTAAAAGTTTTAAAATTTGTCATGACTTAACTCGATTGTGATATTTGTAATCCGTGAACCGAAATCGGGGTGTCACACATGCTTAGTTTAGGGCTCTCCTTCCAATGTTTTTAAACTATATTGTGATCATTATTGGATTTATAACTAATAAATGCTTGGTTTGACCGAGTTAAATCGGGTTAAACCAAATTTAGCATCTTATACCGGACTTAGTATAAAATTATAATTATATTAGTAATAAGAAATAAAAATAAGTTCCCTTTACCAAAAAATATAAAATATAATAATTAAAAACATGAATTGTGTATTACAAGAGCATATATTTATTAATACTAATCACAAACATAACACTTTTTGTACTCGTTTATATAAACTTAGTATGATTGATAAAAGTAATATACAACTAAATAAATATTTTCAAAAGTAATTTTATTAGATTTGAAAAAAAATCAAATCAAACCCTTTTTTTAAAAAAGCATAAATCAAGCATGATTGTATCATGTCATTGCAAGGAAGAAATTTGTGGATAAGATGAAATTCTCTCTATAAAATTATACCGTGGTATTTTAAAATACCATACAAGGAATATTGATTTATAAGCCAATTTTTTTGTAAAAATTCATATTCTAATAACTCCTCCGACATAAGGAGTCCGGCAAATAGCATGTTTGATCCGTTACATTTATTCTTCAACCACGCATGATAATGCTAAGAGTTTGCTTGGCTGGCATGAAATTAATATAAATAAAATAAACAATTTAAAATAAATAACCTTACCAAAAATATTTATATTTAATATATTTTTTATAAAATTATTATTAAGTTATTTCTTGTATATACAAATTAATTATGATTATGTCTATGAAAATATAAAATAATTATGATAACTTTATATGCCCGCCACGTACTTTATAACGGGCAAAAACAAAAATTATTATTAGAGAGCACGTAATAGGCCGCATAAAATAATCATAATTATTTTGAACACAAATTATATTGTAAAATTATTAATTTTTCTTAAGGATCTATAAGGTTGGCACAAAATTAGTAGATAAGACCTTAAAATTTTCAAATAATCAATTTTACTGAAAGTATTTATATTTAATATATTTTTTTATAAAGCCCACCTATGTACTTTTTAATAAGAAAAAAATACTCCCCTTTTTCTTATATATTGAGATAAAGATAAAGAAAATAAAATTTTTTTGTTCACTAGAGAATACATTATGACAACATAAAATATTCATGATTAATTCGAATATAAAATATATTATAAAATTATTAATTTTTTTAAAAAATAATATTATATATATATATATATTAATTTTGATAAATTAATAATTTAAAATTTTTATATTATTTATATTTTTTTCGTACTAACCAATCAGAGCCTAAATATATATCATATATATACTAATTTTAATAAGTTGATCATTCAAAATTTTTATATTTTTTTTCATGCTGAACAGCGTACAAGAGATCACCATGAGCATGTGACAAGAATTAGAGAAGGATAAAATAAATGCCCCTTTAATAAACTAAGTGCCGCTCCCAAGATCCATTGATAATTCTTTCAACAACGGTGTATCCGGCGCACACCCAAATTTACTAATTATTCTTCTACCAAGTTTTATTAAGAGGGAAAACATGATCCAACCAAAGAACAATCAATGTGTTATCTAGGTTATCATCAATCTTAAGAAAACGAACTAAAAACAGCCATACCTCTCGAAGAGAATGCGATGACGATATCATCATCATCGTATAAAAACGTGAAAAGAATCACACCTCAACGGCTCCACCTCTCGAAAAGAACGCAATTCCAAACATACGAGGTAAGGGAGAGGAGGCACAGCAAACCACAGTTGTCAAAGACACATTTCAAGCCAACTGCTAAAAAGACTTTCTAGCAACAACTTAATATTTTTTTGCTCAGCACTTGCAATCCTTACAAAAACCAATTATTATACTATAAAACAATATACTCTAGGAAATGTAGGCGAAGTGAAGAATTTCTCAGGAAAAAAATGATCACCACGAACTTAGATGGTGGTTGGATAATTGACTGCCTGGGCGGCTAAAACTACCTTGACAGCAAGAACCAATAATACAAGAAATGACATTAAGAAACTCACATATTATACAGCTACAACTAGCCTAAACAGCTAATTTAGGCGGGTTAAGTGAGTTGGCCTAATTCCTACCATACCGTGATGATGGTGCTCTTGTACCTGCAGTTCTGTCCAAGGCTGAATAACTATTTGCTCTATGTTGCGAATTCCACTGACCTCCTCTGCCCGCAAACTGGTGGTTCCGGCCAGCTGCAGGGCCACCATAAAACTCGTACTGTTGTTGCATTCTCTGACCCCTGGCTCCATATGGCTGATTTGCACCATACGCATTGTATGGTTGAGAGTAAGCTCTCCCAGATGGCCGATTCTGTCTGTCAGCATTATGACAAAAACCAGGCGGCGGAGCGAAGGGAGGATAAAAATCCCTGGAACCAGCATATGAAGACGAATAGGACTGACCATAACCATGACCTGGATGGTTCTGATCAACAGTATGTGAATATCTGTCATGTCCAGCATAGTATGCTGGTCTGTAAGAGGGTGGGGGTGGGCCCAACAGGCCCCCCTCTGCTCTAGGGGCGTGATGCCTAACATCCCAACCCCCATGATTACGATGACTTAACTGTAAGCTGTTGGCAACCAGTCGATGAGCTGCCTCACCAAGCTGTCGACCTGAAATAGCACCCTGAGGATTTTCTCTGCAAATCATGTGAAATTTATCAGAACTCTTCAACTTATAGAAGAATGCTTTCCAGGAATATCATCGGGGATGTTCCAAAACTAAAAACTTAGATGCCTTCAAAGACAATGGCTTGATAAATTAAAATTCAGATCAAGTAAATCAACTACCTTTCTCTTCTTCCAGTATCTTCATGCCAAAGCACTGGCGGTGGCTTCAGATCACCCACTTCAACAGTCTGAAAAGGAGTAGAAAATACTAGGTTAGAACTAAAAATAAAATCATATTATCAAAGTTATCCTTCCTCTTAATAAAAAATACATAATAACAAGAGAGTCAACTGAACACACTTTCTTGGGAAATACAACTCCTGCTGGAGGGTGTGTAATGTGCTTATGCGCATCTGGAAGTCTGTAAATAGCACATCTGTAACATGCACAAACCATTAAAGAAATTAAACATTAATCCTAATTTTAGGTCAAATCTGAAAGATAAAAAGAAAGCTTACATGACTTGATTATCCAGAATATCCTCCATCCCAGAAATGGGAGAACGGAAAACAGTAGGACATGGATCACCATTACATGGAGAAAGGTAGCCATTCATACCCCCACTGCATGCAGTCCTAATAAGTTTCAAAAAGTTACCCAAAATATCCAAATTTACAGACTTTACCATTAAAAATGTACACTAATCCTGCATTTTTTAGTTGAATAAATCTATCCGTCAATGTCTATTTATGTTCTTCAAAGGGATCACACATCTAGGACTAATATGTATTGAAAAAGGACATCTTAATAAGGGACCCAACAGAATAATTTGTTGAGAAGATACAAACCTGGCCTTAGGATCAATCTCTTCTTTAAATTCTGCCCGTTCTTTATCAGACAACTGCTTACAGTGATGATCAAGAGAATATATGTAGGGAGAAAGGGGATGAGAAGATGAAACAAAAAGTAACTCCAACATCACGTTGTTTCTCTGCTTCTCTTCCGCCTACAATAAATAAATTAAGAAAATCTTAGTTGCAATTTTCAAATCACTGAGTAAGATAAAATAAAGACAGAATTGCATCCATCATCTTAAAAAACATAATATAAATAATATGGCATACCGATAAAGTATATTCAACTTTTTTAACCTCAGCAAGGAGACGATCTTCATCAATAAAGGGTAATTTTGCCACTCCCTAGCATCCAGAAGTACAAAAATTAGGCCTCCTGACATTTATTTGAGAATCAAAGATTGAATCTAGTATTGAGTTTGTTCTACCTGCCAAGAGTAGCGCTTGCCATTCATGTCCACTTCAAAATCTGCCTCGTTAAACAAAACTCATTCAATATATGTATATATAAAACACTCGAGATAATAGTCAATACCAGTATTTTAATGGTAAATTACCAAATGGATAAAAATCTATGATAGGTGAGTCTGGATCAGTCATTAGCCGCCGATAATGCAGAGGAAGTGCATGGGAACTATGAGAATAGCCCACCAATCAGTTATTTCCATAAGTTATAAATTAAACAAATGGAACTTTAAAAATCTTAACCTTGCAGCAGGAAATACACCCATGAGCTGATCAAATGGCTTAAAAGGGGCACCAAGCTCAAACTTGATTTCCAATTGCCCCAAATTCTTGAGGTCAGATGCAAAAGGTGCGTAATGATAAGGATAAAACCTAAAAAATAGTTGTGCAAATGCAAACAAATATCTGCATAAGAAACTAGAAATCAAAGGACAAAAGATAGAGTTGAAATTTTTATCGCAACATAGCTTTCCTAACCACTGCCAAGAGCAAACTCCTTCATAGTAATAGTGCATGACCCAACAAAGGCCTTCCGTGTATCGTAAAACCTGACAAAATAGGATAGATATTATACCAATTATAAATATGCAGCTTGCACAATTAAAAAGACCAACCAACAGTACGAAAAGATCCAAGACACTAATTTCAGTTCTCAGAACATAACTCACAATATCCTTCCGAATCATCTCAAGCTCTTTGGGCGTCTTTGCAGAAAATTTGTCTTCATAATACCTCTCTTTCCACCCTGGCTCACCAAGTTTCACCTAATGATGGATCATATCAGTACAGAATTATAATGAATCCACAACAAAGGTAACTCGAAACTGTTCCCATTATTATTTCAATCTGTGAATTGATATTGCAATACAAAGTAAAAGTACACAAATTCATGAACCTTTATATTCTGTATAGTACATACCTTGTCTTCCTCGGCATTGTCAGAGTTGAAGAGATCTGATTTCTGTCTCAGGGCATCTTTGAGCTTTTTCTTCAGCTCTTCCTTGTTTTCCTGAGTAAGAATCAAGAATGAAACAAGAAGCTTGTAAATCATTCATAAAGACACATAAACAAAGGATGCCTCACGAAATCAAGACCATGTACCTCTAAGTCAAGATCCTTTTCAGCCTCTACAATTGCAGCACCGACGGAAGCTCCATTCATACTATGGCGCACAACTTTGTGAGCATGACCAGATGACCGCTGATATGGAGATGGAGTGGGTGCAGATGAAAGACGGGAACCATGAAAACGAGCAACTGGAACAAGTTCTGGCTGGATTCCAGGCTCTGCATCATCTCCTCGTCTCATATTTGCCTTATTTTGCCTATTTTTCTCAGCTTGACGCTGAAAGAATTCCAGCAGCCGTTTGTCAGGGAAGTAAAAAAGCAATTTTAGCAGATAAGTCTTTTACAAGTCTAACATCAAGCATTTCCTGGCTTGAAAGGTCATAATCTCACAAGTCATGCAGGTCTCAACTAACCATTTGAAAAAGTAAAACTAACCTTATGCAGTTGGGCTCTTTTTCTAAATATCTTATCTTCATAAGATCCCACTGCCCGTATAAAATGCTCAACACTGTCCAAATTTGGCTTTAAGAAAAAAAGGAAAGAACAATTAGGCTGAAACCATGCTGTCACATAATATAAACAAGTGCAAATGGATGCCATTTTTCAAGATTTTCAGTCACTCCTAATCCCTTAACCACAATAACACAATTTTGTCCGTCCAGCTCAGCAAATCATGCCACCATGTGAATCCCTACAATATCCAATATATGATTTCATAACGTTTTTTATTAATTATTTAAGGCTGAACATGAAATGTATTGCTTGGTTTCCCACTCAAATAAGTGTTATTTACAGACCAATAAAAAATTAATTTTTATTTCAATCAATTTTACCTATCTTGTTCTTCTGTCTTCTCCTACCTGACCAGATTTTTTATTTGACAAAATACATATTTTTTCTAATAGATCATTGAGGGTCAAAATGGCAGATCCTTTCCCCCTCCATCCAATTAAAAAACATATCAATATAAATAATTTGTTTCATATAAAAAAGCTATTTTTCCTTATTACATTCATTCCTCCATCCGGTGCTTTGAAAAAGAGAGACATTGCTACGAATATTGCCTTGCCAGCAACCATGCCAAAATGTTTACACATATAACACACATTTGTTTGCTTGGCACAACGAGTTCCAGGACTTGGTCAATATTACCTTACATGAGTCCGTCAGATAGCCGCCCATTGCCCTAAATTCCTTCTTGTAAACAGCTAACAGCAAATTTATTGCCCCCTTCAGATTGTAAGCACAGAAAGAAAATAACATAGATCACTAGCAATGCAAACAAGAGAACAAAATGCTCAACAAGACAGAAAATTAGCACTACTCCAAACGAACACTGACAAGTTTCAACTTCATAAAAATAAGAATAATATCTGTAATAGAAAAAAGAAGTGATAACTAACATTAGTTGTAAAAACAAACCTCACGAATTTCCAGTGTTGGCATATGTGGAAGAAAATCATTTCCAACAAAGAAACACATGAAGATAAAATCATCCACAATGCGCTCAAAATCAATCTCAATCTGAGGATTGGGAATTCTGATTTCATACTCAAGATACTCTCGAAGAGTCCAGATGTTGAGAAACTAAGAACATCAATAAGAAATCAGAGAGCATAATAAAAAAGAAGATCCCTTCAGAAAATAAATTAACCCCGCCTCTTATTGAAAATGGACACAAAGATACACCACAAGAATATAATTAAAACAATAAAAACCCATATTAAATCAAACCACCAAGTAAATTACTTGATAAGGCTTTTTGGTGCATTAGCTTCTTTCTCATCAAACTCTCCGAATTTCCTTTTGGCTTTTCCTTCACATTCTGCAGCCAAATGACCCATTTGCCCACACAGAAAACATTTGTCTTTCTCGCCAGGTTTAAATACGATCTGAATGCATTCAAATTCAAATAAACAACATAATGGTAAGCAACCTATCCAAAGAAGAAATTTAGTGACTAAGGATGAATTGATTTTATGGTTTAAGCCATTTATAAAAGTTTCACCTAGTTTAACCACATAAACATGTATAAGAAAGCATTAAAATTTTAATTAGATCCCATTCAAAAGAGCAATATCTTTATGTATATGACCTCCATAATCACAAAATCAGGGCAATCTTCATGAAACTTTGCCTGAAACATATAAGTGCACTTACCTCTCTCAAGATTGAAAAATGAACTTCATGTGTCGCCAAAGCAAGCATAATTAAATCGGCATCCTATTTATGGCAACATGCATAAATACAAATCAATCAGTATGAAATAAGCAGCATATTACATACATAACCAGCACAAACAAGCTTTCCCGAATAAAGCTCACAATATATACCAGGCCATACAAACAATGACGGGTATTGGGGTCAAAACCAGGTAGATTCCTTTGTAGACGAATATAAGACATGATCTTGTGTTCTCCTTCACCAGGAACATTTGCATCAGAAAGAATAACCTTCAAAAGAATATTAGCATAATTACAAAAAAGATACCATCAAATATTGCATATCTCTTTCTAACAAGCACCAAAAGTTAATGCAAGGTTTTGTCAACATAAAGAAGATCCAAAAAATCAATACTATATTGCCTTACATTTTCTGAAAAACTTTTGACAGAAGAAATGTGAAGTGCATACGGCAGTTACTGATAATACCTTAATCGATTTCCATCCAGGGTCATAATTTAGCCTCATGTGAATGTAGTATTGAAGAGCAATGGATAAAACAGCCATAAACTCAGTTCCAGGAGTAATGACATTCGAATCAAATACTTGGGATTCTTGTTTTGGAGGCAATTTTCTTCCTTCCCTTTCAAATTCCTGTCGTAATCTCTCTTCCTCAGCAGCCTATGCAGTAACACAAGCATTTATTAGAAAATAAAAAAACTGACTCATAAAAAAGAGATGTTAGGCATTATCTTTCCCTAATGATAACAGAAATAAGACTGTACAAACCATCTCTATTGAATACAAGAGCTTAAGAAAACATTCCTAACTATCAACATTGCAAAAAAAGAAAAAGAAAAAAGAAAAACAATTAAATAGGCCCAACCTGATCTGCTGCATCTTTAGCTGCTCTAAAACGTCTAGATCGCTGCTGATTCATTTTTGCTCGTGGTGCAACACCATCTGAATTTTACAGTGTTCAGAAATACCAATATTAAGGAACTAATGATGAAGTTCTGATAAAGTTTACAAAATTTAAGAAACTTAAATGGAATCAACCTACTATAAGCCACATATAAGATGCTAGTAACAATTATATAAAAACCATTCCAGTATAAAGCGACAAATTGAAAGAGCTAGCAAAATTAAGATCACGTTCTGGGTTATCATATTCATTACCCTCTCTAGTTCACTACCAAGTCCGTTAACTGCAAAGGCTAAAGCTACCTCTAATAAACACTTACCAATAGCCATAAATAGAAGTTTCCGCGGGCGCACCATATTAAAGAGTCTATCGATGTAGGCAAACATACACTCGAACACTTCATCAAATGTTGTAGGAGCAGGCTGGTAAAAGAAAAAAAAGTCAGCTTCATTCCATGTTTTTCTATAATTTAATTGAAAGATACCCAATTTCTGAAAAAAAGAAAAAGAAATTTCTTTGATTGGTCAGTTCTAAATCAAATAATTTCATGGCAAAAATATACATGATGTTATCAATAAACCAATGGTAAAAACGGCCAAAAAAGTATAATTGTAAAGGCACTACTTCCATAATCATTGCCGCCAACACTTTATCAAGGTTTGCAATGGGCCACATGAATTTTTCCTTTAATATCATGTGATTTAAATCTCGTATATATCCATTTTATGACAAATTGACAAGCCACTATCTCCCACATCCTTTACCAGCCTCTATTTTTCATGTCTCATAAACAAAAAAATTACCCATTGAAAGCCATATTCAGTCAAAAAATTTGAGGAACTACTGTATATGATTTTAAAAGTCCTACATACTTTTAATTATGTTGAAATAGACACGTAAAAAAAGTTAAAAAATGCTTTTAAAGCATTAAAAAAAACTACTAATAGAAGCTCACTATGGAAATAAATGAATCAAACAAACAAAGAAGGCAGTACATGCATAAACATGCAGGCCAAAATATAAAAATTTAAGCACACAATATTAGAATACTACTATCCACTCCAATTCTGCAGCATCAAAGTGCTTGATCAGATTTATATATTTGTTATGTCGAGCCTAACAGATACAGATAGAAGATGCTCAGGGCAATTTTCAGCTAAAAATTGCAAAATCGAACATAAACTGAGACCAGAATAAATGAGTGGAATCCAGATATCATGCTAGGAACCAAGCCGCCTAAGAAGAGGTATGTCGAGTGCGTCATCAAGTTATAGTTCCAAATATGGCTCCTGCTCCTCTGATTGATGTTGACTTGATTGCAGAAGAATAAATGGACTCCAAAGGGCACCCAAAGCAGTCCAGCAACAATCTAAGGTGCGGAAGACATGCGACAGCAATCCAAAAGACATGTCATGCCACTAAGCTTACATCTTTTAGAATGTACATGCTTGATAGTTTAGCCACAAACAGTTTTCAAGTTGTCTTTATCTTTTTTTGGCTGATGATTTATTCAATCAGCCAGCTTCCTCAAAGAAAAACCTAGCAATAATATTTTCCCTAGATTTTTACCTTAAACTAAAATCATCCACTCCACCTATTACCAAAAAGGTAAAGCCTCCACCTCTATCTGATCCTTCATGTTGATTACAAGTTGCAGATGCTGCCCAGGCAGACACATTCTACATTGTTTTCCACCCATCACCCCATGGGCCTCCAATTCAATAACCAGGTCAGCATCAAGGTTTCTTAAGCAAAAAGGTTAAATAGGTTCTTGGGCCTTTTCAATTTGAATACGTAGTGAAGGCATTGTCTTTCTTGCATGCTTATATCTCAGCCATAAAATTGACCACAAGCATGCTTTATTAGCTAAATCATCCATAAGCTGAGAAAACCAAGCCTTATCTTGCTATCTTTCCATAAGAAACAGGCATGACGGTTCTTCTTTACAGGTCAGTTAGTAAGAAAAGCTCTGTTTCAATATAATAATAACCCTCAGGATGATTTTTTATTTACAAAGTAAAACAAAAAAAGAATGTGTCTGCCTGGTCACGGGTAATATGAATTTCCTTAGTACACAGTTTGATGCCCGAATTGGCAAGCTTGAAAACCAGAAAATGAATAGAAATAGCGAAAAAATATAGTACAGAATAATACAGTGAACTAGCGTCACCAAGTATCCAGCAAGAAATTAAAAAAAAACAGGAAAAAAAAGAATGGAGAACAAGAACGAGGATTCACTACATAATAGATGCGTGAAACTGGGAAAGGATCAGACCTAGCCATATTTGCACAGATTTTATTTTCAACCGCCAAGTAGGTAATCCTATAAAAACAGTTCTGTGAAAATGAACTAATTCAAAAACCTTACATATACCAATTTGCCACAGTCAACCACCTAACCTTCCAAGTCCACATCGAACCACTTGCTTCGGAATAACATCAACCACAAATAATTAAGAAAATCACATAAAGTTCCATCATCCTGCAAACATTGAACACAAACACCAACAAAAAGGCAAAAAGAAACCACGTACCCGATCCTCGGGGTGGAAGCAGGGGTGGATGATTCCGTTCATGTCAAGGTAGAGGTTGTCGTACTCGAGGCCATTAGGGTTGGGCTTGCTGGTGTCGACGGGGATGGAGACACCGTCAATCTCCACCGGCTGCTCCTCCGCGACATCCACCACCACCAACGGATATTTCTCAGCTAACCACCGGTAGAAGGCCGGAACTCCCATCTCCTCTGCGAATCTGCAGGCGTCAGCGTGATCAGGTGAGGACGAAACCCGGGGAAAGCCAAAAGCCGGACGCAACCAGGACGGCGTCGCTTGGAGCTGAAATCGAAGGAGAAAAGGGGAAAGAGAGGTGGAGAGACGAAGAAGAGCTCGGCGCGATAATCGCGGCGGCGATCGCCGTCGTGGGGCGAGTCTCAGGAGGTGTCGTCGGAGCGAGGGTTTCGAGCGGCTTAGCCCTTTAGCGGGTTGGGATTGTTTGGTTTGATATAATATACGAGAGAAATGAAAAAAATATCCTTAAAAAAAAAAGGAAAAAAATTCCTAAAATTCCATGTAATTGGATTAAAAAATACTAATTTTTTTTCGTGTGCCTGGATTCATTAAAAAAATATTGATAAAAAATAAGTTAAAAGTGAAGGGGTGTGCACTCAAATTTTAATAGTCCCGAACTGACAAACCAAAATTCTTTATTTGAGCAGGGTTCCAAATAAACTTATTTCACAACAGATAAATTTTGGATAATAAACTTCAAATCAATCTGGGATCAATTATTAATAATAGAATTAGCCTTAAAAAAATTACCACTTACTTAAAAATTTAACGTTTCAAGATGAGCATTATGTGAAATCAGCCATAACATGTATGAATTCAGCTCTAACATCATGTAAAATCAACCTTACAAATACAAACACTTACACATTATAAAAAAGAACACTCAATATGAACATTGTTCAAGTAAAAAACTTGATTTTTTTGTTGAAAAAGAAAAAGCTTGAATTTTTCCCCAAAAAATTCAAGTTTCTTCTCACAACCAACAATAAATGGAGTCATTTCAAAATAACAAGTTTAGCATTCTAATTTTTTTCTCTTTGATCTAAAACTCTAAAAATCAGCGAGCACACCCTTCTTCAAGAACTAGTATTACACCCACTCCCCACTAAGCCTACCCCCTGGAGACTAACCTAAAAGTATTGTTGCATAAATTGGAATCGGAATCGGAATCGGTTTTGAGTGAATTAGATTCGGAATCGAAATTGCTCTAAATCGGACATGAATCGGTTCAGTTGAATCGGTCTGAATACGTCCAAATCGGTCATATATAATAATTGGACAACTCATAACATAAATATATAAAAATTAGATATTGATGTCATTTTGATATTATTATGTGTATTATATTTTATTTTATTTTTTAATATTTTTTGGATTTTTTTTGAAATTATTTAGGTTAGTTATTATTTTTAACTCGAATCGGATACGAGTCAAGTTTTCATTACGAGAATGCCACTGAGCATTATTTCTTTCTCTTGCCCTTTCTCTCCCGCATCCACCCTCCATCCCCATTGCCACCATCGCTGTCGCGCCCTCCCTCCCCCAAACCCGCCCCGCCCCGCCCCGCCCCGCCCCGCCCCGCCCCGCCCTGCGCCTGCCGCGCCCTGCCCCCCCTCCCCCCAGACCCGCCCTCGCCCGCCCCAGCCCGCCCTCGCCCGCCTCGCATTGTGCTCGCCGCACCCCGCCTCCCCCCGTCAGCCCTGCCCTGTCCCTCTCTGCCGCCACCGCCCCCTGTGCCCAAAATCGGCCGATTTAGGCCAATTCCGAATTAGCTCGAATCGGTCAGAATCAGTTCGAATTGGCCGATTCACGAACCGATTCGGATAAAAACCAATTTAATGGGTTTTTTGAATCGATTTTCCTCCGATCTGAGTGGAATCGGCCGATTTCGATTCGAAATCAGCGATTTATGCAACCTGGGATAGTAGACACCAATCTTGCTCAAACCCAATGAGTGGCAACAGGAAGAAACACCTGTTATTTGTAGCAAAACAAGGTATTTATTATCTTTGGTGAAGGGGATCAAATCTAAAATGGTGGTGCTCCTAAAGGCAAGGAGAAGAAGAGTTTGTGTCGATGAACACCGAAATCGTTGAATGCGACAACAGTGCTATGGCGTTGGAAGAAGAGGTGGCCAAGACGGGGCAAGTAATGTTGCTCATTTTATTTCTCGTGTTTGCTCCATCCTTTGTGAGAAAACGACTCACCAATATACTTTCTAGTGGGCCCACTTCACTAGAAATTAGTTTTCTACATCCACATATTTTCCCTCAAACCAAACACTTGATTTTTCTAAAAATTGCGCTTTTCGTTTTCTTTATTGTGTATTCTGTCAAACAAAAGGAACCCTCCGTTTTGTTTGGTTCGATAGATTTTGAGAGAAAGTAAAAAAGTGTATTTATTGGAAAATTGAAGTATTTGGATTGAAAAAAAATGGATTGAGATAAAAAAAATTTGGTTTCTATGGGTGGACCCTCCGAAAAATCCTTTCACACATAAATTTCCCCCAAAACTTGCAAATAAATACAATAAAAAAAAGTAATTCTCATTTTTCTTTTCTATTTTAATCTAAATATAAGCAAGAATTGGTGATTTTTTTTGCTTATTTTTAAAACTATACATATATATATATATATATTCGCTTATAATCTAGATGTAACGACCCAACCCAAAGTGTAATATAATGAGTTAAATCATTTTTTTTAAAATGGTTAACCAAATTAAAAATTTATAGTTCATTCTTACCTTTAAAAGTGCTTAACCAAGTTAAAAATTTATAGTTCATTCTCATTTATAAATAAGATCTTATCTTAGTACGTATTAGATATGAGATCAAGTTGAGAGAACTCACAATCTACCCATCGTAGGAAATTTTGTCCCTAAAATTCCTACACTCAGCTTGTTGCTAACCTCAATACATGTCCATTGCTAACCTCAATACATGTCCTTTCTTTGGCCCGTGACCGGCAACTTTAGTGAACGTCCCTAGTCCAACCTATTATCTAACACAGAACCAGGTTGCTCTGATACCATTTATTGTTTTCTTTTATAATCTATATATAACAACCCAACCCAAAGTGTAAAGTAATGGGCTAAGTCATTTCTTTAAAAGCGGTTAACCAAATTAAAAATTTATTCTCTTATAATCTATATGTAACGACCAAACCTAAAGTGTAACGTAATGGGCTAAGTCATTTTTTTGAAAGTAGTTAACTAAGTTAAAAATCTATAGTTCGTTCCCATTTATAAATAGGTGTGAGACTAAGTTGAGAGATCTCATAATCTACCCACCTTAGGAAATTTCATCCATAAAATTCCTATACTTGGCCCATTGCTGGGCTCAACACACGTCCCTTCTCTGGCCCATGATCGGCGGCCTTAAACCAACATTTCTAGTCCAGCCTACAATCTAACATGAAATCAGGAACCAGGTTGCTAACCTCAACACACACCCTTTCTCTACCCCGTGACAGACATCCCTAGCCAACGTCCCTTGTCTAGCCTACCATCTAATACGGAACTAGGAACCATGTTATTTTGATACCACTTATAAATATAGCCTAAAGTGTAAAATAATAAGCTAAGTCATCTCTTCAAATGTGGTTAATTAAGTTAAAGATCTATAGTCTATTCTCATTTATAAACATAATCTTATCCAAGTAGGTATTAGGTGCGAGACTAAATTGAGGAATTTCACAATCCACCCAGGAAATTTCGTCCCTAAAATTCTTACACTTGGCCTATTGATAACCTTAGCACACATCCTTGAAGAATCTCACAATCCACCCAGGAAATTTTGGGGACACGTCCTTGACGAATCTTGCCTTAGCACACGTCATTGAGGAATCTCACAATCAGCCTCAGCACACTTCGGCCTTTTGATGGCCTCAACACATGTCGTTGAGGAATCTCACAATCTACCCATAAAATTTCAGGGACACGTCCTTGAGGAATCTCACAATCCACCTAAAAAATTTCATCCCAAAATTCCTACACTTGGCTTGTTGATCGCCTTTGCACAATTTCGTCCCCGAAATTCCTACATTCGGCTTGTTGATAGCCTCAACACACGTCCTTCCTCTAGCCTGTGACCGGCTCTCTGGCCCATGACCGGCTACCTTAGCCAACGCCCTTTGTCCAACCCACCATCTTCTTGCAGCTTTAGCCAATATCCCTAGTCCAGCCCACCATCTATCGGCAACCTTAGACAACGTCCCTAGTCTAACCCACGATCTAACACAGAACTAGGAACCAGATTACTCTGATATTATTTGTAACAACACAACTTAAAATGCAATATAATGAGATAAGTCATCTCTTTAGACGTGGTTAACTAAGTTAAAGATCTATACCATTTGTAACGTAAGTCATCTCTTCAAACATGGTTAACTAAGTTAAAGATCTATAGTTCATTCCTACTTATGAACATGATCTTATCCCAATAGGTACCGTTTGTAATGTTAGTCACCTCTTCAAGCGTGGTTAACTAAGTTAAATATCTATAATCAATTCTCACTTATAAATATTATTTTATTTCAGTAGGTATTAGATGTGAGACTAAGTTGAAGAATCTTACAATCCACCTAAAAAATTTCATACAATCTACCTAAGAAATTTCGTCCCTAAAATTCTTACATTCGGCTTGTTGATAGCCTCAATACATGCCCTTTCTCTGGCCAGCTATCTTATCCTAATAGATATTAAATGTAGGACTAAATTGAGGAATCTCACAATCTATCCAAGAAATTTCATCCCCGAAATTCCTACACTCAGCCTATTGATAGCTTCAACACACATCCTTTCTCTGGCCCGGGACCGGCTCTCTTAGCCGTGAGCGGCAGCCTTAGCCAACATCTTTTGTCCAACCCACTATCTAATACGGAACCAGATTGCTCTAATATTATTTGTAATGATAAAGTCTAAAGTGTAACATAATGAGCTAAATCATCTCTCCAAACGTAGTTAATTAAATTAAAAATCTATAATGTATTCTCACTTATAAATAGGATCTCATCCTAATAGTTATTAGATGTGAGATTAAGTTGAAGGATCTCGCACTATCTAATCAAATATACCCTTGAGAAGAGATTTTTTTTATTTTAATATTTTTTATGATATATTTGGTTCGTAAGAAAAAAAGGAAAGTGCATGGCTTGAAAAAGAAAACGTAAGGGAAAGTATGGGAAATCCTTGAGAGTGAAAAAAAAAATCATTCATAATGACAATAGAGATAAATAAATTATGTTAGAAAAAAAGTATTATCAAAATTTTTTTATATCTCTCCACAGTGAACGTAAGAGGTAGATAGGACATATTTTTCTATCGAATACTTATTTTTAAATCACTTTTTTAAAATTATATATTTTTTTAAAATTCAATAATTAATAAAATAAATACTTTGTAGGTTCATTCAGACTACATATGATTTAAACTGATAAAAAACCAAAAGTTACTTATAAAAAAAAAGAACTTTAAAATAATAATTTTAGGTTGCAATAAAAAACTAAAATGATCCCAATAGAATAATTTTTTAAATAAAAAATCTTAAAAAAGAAATTTTCTTTAATAATGACTATCAAAACCATGACTGGATAGCTAAATTCAATTGCCCGGACCTCTGAACAGCACATCAGACATAGTGGCAGCTATAAAATTTGGCTCGCCCTAATTTAAATTTAAAATTTAAAATTTGATAAAATATTTTACAGTAAAATATTTTTATAAAGTAAATAATAAAAATTATTTTTTTAAGGCTATAAAAATGATTTTATTAGCAAAATTCGAATTCAACCCCATGACCACCAGAGTCGGAGACGGTAGGTCAATGGCTACAGTCCATCATATTTGTCCAGCGGACACAAACAAGAAGGGTCCGCTTGTGCTTCTCCTCCGACGACCCAACTCTCGTAGTACGCTGTACAGGGCCAGGAACCCCCTGCCCCGTCGTCCTCCTCCCCACCCGTCGTCTCCGGCCTCTTCCTTCATCTCCTCCTCCTCCTTCTCTTTCGCTCACACCGGCTCCAATTTCGGCAGCGTTTGCAGGGGGATGTTCGGAAAGTCACTTCCTTTGGACTTTACGAATTTGAAAAGTATCTAGGGTTTTGGTTCCCCCCTTGCTTGGATGGACGCGGCGGTGCTGGATAGTATCATTGATCGGCTGCTGGATATGAAGGGGAACCGTCCGGGAAAGCAGGTGCAGCTTTCCGAGTCGGAGATTCGCCAGCTCTGCCTCGCCTCCAAGGATATTTTCCTCCAGCAGCCCAATCTGCTTGAGCTCGAAGCCCCCATCAAAATATGCGGTATCGAGTTTGACCTGTTTATTGTCTTATTCCTGTTCCCGGGCGGTGCTGATTGCTTTCTGTAACTCTTTGGGTCACAATTTTGTCCTGACTTTGCGTCTCTATATGTTGATCCTCCTCTATATAATGGAGGATGGGGCAAGCATTTGATGACGCCACTTTCAGTTGTTTTATGTCAAACCTTGTATTGCGATGACTTCCCATTTGGATGACAGTTTGGTTTACAGTTTACTTCTTAGGGTGAACATCGGTTGTTTTTTTGTGTCCACATTTTTTATCTTCTTCTGGTATTTGTGGGATGTGAGGGTGGTCGGTTTGTGCTTCTTTTAGAGTAAATATCTTTTTGGGAACTTTCGGCACTGTGGTTTAGATGAGAATTTGAATCCGTTTATGCATGAACTTAAAGCTTGGCTTCTTTAGAATAGTTAGTTGCTCTCCATAATCACAATGTGGTTCCAATGTGAAACTTTTAATTGTTATTGTTGTCTCCGTCTTTGAGGGATTCACATGTGGTAGTTTAAAATAAGTGGAACATGATATATGAAAATTTTTATCCACGCACAAATTTTTTGGACTCATTTTGATTGAATTACACCCACTTTATAAATAGCAGAAATTAAGTTCGTTTGTAGGGAAACCCACTTTTGTACAGTGTGTTAGTCGTTTATTGTACAGCCTTTTATCACAACAAATGTGTCTCTTTTGAACAGCACGTCAATCTTTATTGCACCAAATTTCAAGAATTTAAAATATAAAAAAGATATATTATATAAAGAAAAACCTACTTACATGAAAAGAAAAACCATACTTACATGAACGGGAAAAATCCACTTACAATACACCATAGAATGGGAGAAATTTTCTTGGTAAGACGCTAAAAGATTCACTTACAATAAAAAATCCACTTAGAAAGACATGAGGAACCTAGGTAGAGAATCCTTTTGTTTTTTTGAAGGAAAACCCAATTGGTAAGATGTAACAAAGAAATGTCCACTCACGAAGACTTGAACAAACTATCTAGACGAGGAAATGTTTGAGGTTAACATTTTCTTTGAGAAAAGAAGATAAGGTAATTGAAACCTTCTAGTTCTTCTAAATGAATTTCTCAAGTTCCCCTTTGTAGGTTTTTCTTTAATGTAAGTGCGTTTTTTGTCGTCTTACAAGTAGATTTTCTTTGAAAATGTATGGCAAAAAGTTCTCCTAAGTGGGTTTCTTGTGTACTATTAAATATAGGTTTTCCTTTATTATAAGTTGGTCTTTTATCATCATACCAAGCGGCTCCCGTTCATATAAGTGGGATTTTTTATTATAATTGAGTTTCTCCCATTCATATAAATGAGTTATCGTTCATGTAAGTGAGTTTCTCTTGTTCATTTGAGAGAGTTTCTCTTTATGTAATATATTTTTTATATTTTAAATTTCTGAAACATTGTGCAATAAATTATTGATACTGTTTAAAAGATGAGACTGACACACTTGGTGCAATGAAGGACTGTTCAAAAATGGGTTTCTTATAAATGGAGTTAATTTTTACCTTTTGTGGGAGGGGCTAGTGGAATCCCCGTGGATCAATCAAAATGGGGCATATATGTGGCACAAAAAAGATGGGGTGGCTAAAATCTTTGTTACATGAACATTATTTTTTTTGTTGTGATTTAAACATTTTTATGATCCTTTACATGCTTCTTTGGTAGGCGTAAATTGTTCAATTTTAGTTGGCTGCTTCATACTAATTTATAACCAGCAATACTTGGTCATCAAATAGATCTCATCTGACGTTTAGTTAAAGACATCAGTTATTTGTTTGTAACAATTACTCCTGTTGTTCTTGTCTGAGGTTATCTCCAATGATCTGTGTGCTGTAAGAGTATTTTTAATAAAATAAAACTTATATTAATGTTCAGTTTTCACTTCTCCTCTTTGATTGTGGAATGCGTCACACTCTTTATATGACATGGTTATGTCAATGCTTTTATGTTTTCTTTCATTATTTTCATTAGAAGGAAAAACAATTACTTCATGTCTGTTCAATCTCATTCTCACTGTTAGGGCCCTAGAAAATTGCTCTCTTTCTAGACTTTAGCTTTTGTTTTTGGAGTGAATCCCTTTGGTGAACGCTAATCCCATTTTGATTGTTGCAATTATTTGAAATGCATATCCAATTTCGTAGTTGTAGCCTTGCTTAGGGATGTGAAGTGGCTAATCCCATTTGATGATTACAAATATCAGAAATGCATATGCAATTTTGTAGTTTTAGCGATGCGTAGGAATGTGAAGTGGGCTAGCTGGCTCGGCCCACAGAATGTCCTGGTTAGAGACCAGGTCGGGCCTGACATGACCGAGTCTCTTTAAGGAGACCCAGCATGGCCCATAAGCCTGGCCAAGTTATGGCCAGGCTAAACGGGCCATGATAATCGGGTTGGGTCTGGCTTGTCCTATTTTTTATATTATATATTTTTAAATATTATATTATTATCTTATTTTAGCTTTATTTAGTATTTTCATTTATTGGTTTTGGTTTTTAGTTATGTATAAGACTGATATAAAATATTATAATAAATGTAAGAAAATTTTTAAATAATAAATGGTATCTCTTAGGGAATAGGGGAATAGGTGTTGTCCTTGAGACAACTCATTGGGCTTTCCCTTGGAGAGCCCAACTATCTACATGTTCCCTATGTTATTGGGTAGATGAAAAATTAAGGAGAACAGTTGGGTTCTCTTAAAAGGAGCTATTGGGTAAACGGGTCGTCCGGGGTCGGGTAGCTAGCCCGACTCTCCTATGGCTAGGCCTAGGCCTGGCCGGGTCACTAATCAGCTCAAGCCTGCTGGCCTGTCCAAAAATTGGGCTGGGCTGGGGAGCCCATGGAGGCTTGGCCCATTTGACATCCCTAGCCATGTTCGTATGCATTCTTGTTTGTGTAAGCTTCTCACACATGCATGTGCACATACTCTTTTAGCAATTTGATGTGTTCTTATGGTGTAAATCTTTTAATGTTCAAATAGGTTTGACTTAACAAATCTAGTTATTTATTATTGATGGATTTCATTGTATATGTTGTCTTTTTGGTGAATGGCAATATTGTTTCCATCAAATCACATATTTAATAATGAAGTGACTTAGCCCAAGTACAAACTAATGAGTTAAAGGCATTCCTTTAAAATATTTCCACTAATATACCTGATCTTACTCCAGTAGGTACTAGATGTACGATTTATTTTCAGAGATCACCAATCTGAAAATTATACTCTTGGAATTCCTTTCCTCAGCCCATGAGCTTAACCCACATCTATTATCTAGTTTAACCTACCATCTAATGCTGGGTTGGCTCTTGACCCAAGTGCAAACTAATAAGTCAAATGGTTAATTCAAGTTGAAGATCTGTAAGCACACCCCTACTAATAAACTCAATCTGACCTAAGTAGGTATTATTAGATGTGAGACTAATTTTAGGGGATCTCACAATACAAGTTGCACAAGATATCTGGAATTTTAGACAACCTCACACATATCTTGCATGTACTATTCAACATGTTTTCTTCAAATTTTTGCCTCATCAAGCTTGACGATGAAAGTAAAACTATGCTACATAAAATGAGAAATGTGTCTGAATGCAATATGCGTGTGAAATTTTTCTTAAGAAAATTATAAAATTTACTTTGAAAATATTTATTTTTCTGATGATTATAGATTAAAGTTTGGAGTTATTACTGCTACAAGAGGTTAGGGTTCAAGATTCATCACTATATTACCATTTTGAGCTAATGCATAATGTGACATGCTGTTTTTCGGAATACATGTTGTAAATGAAGAAATGAATTCTTCTGACCATTTTTCTCACTATACTACTAAGACTACATGTCAAACCAACTTCGGGAAAAATGTGATAATTGGTGCCCATTATCTTTCCATAAATGATAGCATAGGGCAATTTCTAGCGAGAAGAACTTTGCTAATAAGGTTAAGATTCCATCTTAAACCAACTATGTGAAAGGTGTGAGTGTGAGAAAATTGCTCATTATCTTTTTCAAGATTTAGCATGTGGAATAATCTCAAACAAGAAGTGTCTAGGAGCTGGAATTTTCTGGCATTGTGATTTCCTCATCTGTATTTTGTGCGTGACATTGACATCTTAATCAATTGTTTGCAATTAAGGTGTTACCTGTCTTCTGGGGGAGGGGATTTATAGAAAGCACGAAACTCCTATAATATGTTGATTTTTATGTTGTTGTAGAGAACTTTGAGGATTTTTTCGGTCAGATTAAGTTTGTTACTATCTTAATCTGAATTTAAGGCTTCATTCAAATTGGTTAAGAGTTGTGCTCTGTCTTTGCTTTTGTGGTGATTTGCATTGAGGAATGATTAATGGTATTTTGGACCAGTAAAATGAATTTTTTTATTGATGATGTATGCTTTTTTTTTTTGGATTATGACTTTAAGGATCTCTACTTCTTTTATGCATGTGTTTTTTGTGCATTGAATTTCCTTGTCTTTATATCCATTATTCCATTGAAGGCTGATTTAGATGTTCTTTTAACTGAAGACATCCTTGTTTTGATGGGTAAATTTTGTGTTGATTTCAGGTGACATTCACGGTCAATATTCTGATCTATTGAGGTTGTTTGAATATGGTGGCTTACCCCCTACTGCCAACTACCTATTTTTAGGTGATTATGTGGACAGGGGCAAGCAAAGCTTGGAGACTATTTGCCTTCTCCTTGCTTTCAAAATCAAATTTCCCGAAAATTTTTCCTTTTAAGGGGTAATCATGAGTGTGCCTCTATAAACCGCGTATATGGTTTTTATGATGAATGTAAAAGAAGATTCAATGTGAGGCTCTGGAAAGTCTTTACAGAATGCTTCAACTGCTTACCAGTGGCTGCTTTAATTGACGAGAAGATTCTTTGTATGCATGGGGGTTTGTCTCCTGATCTGAATAACTTGGATCAAATACGAAATATGACTCGGCCAACTGATGTGCCAGATACAGGTTTGCTTTGTGACCTCCTTTGGTCTGATCCAAGTAAAGATGTCCAAGGATGGGGAATGAATGACCGTGGTGTCTCATACACATTTGGGCCTGATAAGGTTGCTGACTTTCTACAGAAACATGATTTGGACCTTATTTGCAGAGCTCATCAGGTTTGGTAAAAAGTTATAAAACCGAATTGCTATTCTGTTGTAGTATGTTATTTTGGGTTCTTGCCAACCATGCAAACTTATTGTGGCATGGGATTTGTTATCGCCTTTCTGTATATTTATGAAGCATACATTTTACTCGGTCTTTAATATTAATCCTTCGTTTTCAAATCTGCAGGTTGTGGAGGATGGCTATGAATTTTTTGTGAATCGACAACTGGTAACTATATTTTCTGCTCCTAATTATTGCGGAGAATTTGACAATGCGGGTGCTATGATGAGTGTGGATGAGACTCTGATGTGCTCTTTCCAAATACTGAAACCTGCGGATAAGAAATCAAAGTTCAGCTTTGGTAGTACAACCACTGCTAAGTCTGGTACACCCGGTGTTAAGGTAATGCAAAAACTTTGAGAGTCTGGGGAAATTTGTCATCATGCACCTAGATAAGCAAACTGGTTGTTACATTTATGAACCAACTGTATAGGCTGTGGTAAACTTGTGGCCTTCTTCTTTTGACGTAAAACCGGTTTAGTGCATGATGTCTAAGAGTTTGTAATTTGATGAAACTGTTTTTTTCATGGTTCCATATAGAGGACCTTTATGAATAACATGAATCGTATGTCTGATGCCTTAAGTCTGTCTCAATCTTAACCTTAACAAACATTTGTGGGAGAAGTGCTCAGATGAAAGGTATATTTTAGCTAAGTGGATAATGATTTGGAGCCTGGTAAATTAGACGAGGTGGTGTCATCAGTTATCCAAGTTTGATTTATTCCCTGATGAAATAAATCCATGGCAGAAGCAGTGTATTCATTTTTAGATTTTATAATGAACTTATCAGCTTCTCATTTGATAGTATATGAAGTTGAAAGTATGACGACTTTAAATTTTAGCTTGTTGATCAGAAAATATAAATGCAGTGATCTGCCGTCTTTAACTACCAGTTACATTTCTAGATGTCCATGTCAATGCCCCTTCTTAATATGTAACATTTCAAGGAAGATAAGGCCCTATTGCCTGTTTTGTTTAATTCTTTGCCATTTTTTCGTTTTCATAAAAATATTATTTGCTTATTGGATTTTATCATGCTGGATAGTGATTTGTTTCTGGCCTTGCAGGCTTTTCTTAGTTCAAAAAGCTGATGAGGATCCCATTGCCGCAAACTAGGTTAAGGTGTAGATATCGGGAGATATTGATGTTGCAGTTGTCAATGTGCGCAGTTGGTCTGTTTTCTATCTGACAAAAACGTGGAAGCTTGGTTGGGTTCTAAAGGGATTGATTTTAGCTTTTGTACACTAGATGAAGCAAATTTGCCCTGGTGTCCCAGAAACTGAGTCTTATATTCCAGGGCCTTACTCTTCATGCGACAAGAACGGGATGAAGGTTAAGTGTTTCTTACTCACTCTTCTGTTAGTGTGTATTTTATAACCTCAAATTTATTTAAAACATTATGGGCTACTAGGAAGAGACTTAAAAGGTTGCGACCTTTGTCATTTTCGCTTCACCTGAATGATTGAGTTTGTCTGAACTATAGGATAGTTGAGATTACTTTGACCTAATGCTTGCACGGATTTGATCACCTTTTTAAGATACTTTGAGGACTGTGAACTGGTTTTCGAAATGGTTATCACATTGATCAAATAGGATAAAAAGATTGGCACAATCAAACATTGTATGGCAAACAATCTGTTGATAAATATGCCGTGTGTAAATATGTCAGGTTAACACTTGTTTAAAAAAGTCGGCAAACTATCGGCATATTGGTTTGAGCGGCTGAGCACGAAAAATATCAGCTCATCGAGCAATTGTTTAACGTTTTCTGTGTACGTTTTTGTCCGAGGATCAGGTCAAAGTGTGTCCCGCATTCTAAAGAACGGAATTCCTACTATTAGACAATTTTTATCGAAGAACTTTGGCTCGTGGAGTTGTGTAAGCATGAAGATCTCCTTAATTTATGCTAGTCTTTTTAAAAATTGAATATTATTCAGCTTTACCCGTTCATATTTGAGCCCAATTTGATGCAAATGTGATTGGTAACTAAGTTAACTTTGGTTAAGCCCTTCTAAAGGATGATCAATGCCACGCCTAGGCATGAATTACCGAGAGGGCGAAAAGATTTGTTGCGCATCTGATTGGAGCTTCCGTCTAGGATGTTATTGTTTATCACCGAGTCATAGGAGAGCATTGCCGGACATTAATGACTAATTGAGATTAATCCATGGCTATTATGAACAATCATAATCAGTATGCAACGCGGTGATCAGAATTTATGGGCTTATGAATTCTGATCAGGGAACGCAGAGGATGTGCATCGTAAGCTTGGGAGAAAAGTTTGCAAAGAGGGCTTTTATTTTATTTTATTTTATTATTGGGGGAAATTATAGTTGGAAGAATTAGACGATTCCGAGTAGAATTGACCGATTCAAATCGGCCAGGGTGCTTTAAAGTTTAAAACAAGTGAATCGGATATCATTAAAATTGGTATATGAATCGGTCAATTCATACTGATTGTGGCCAATTCACAACCGATTTAAGTGTTGTTAATTGCACAATTATTTTTCATCTCTAAAAGACGAAAGTTTCCTAAAGATAGTAATGATGAAAACTATTAATCATGGGCACAAGAGACAATAAAAATTTTGAAACCTAAAATGTAAAACCCAGCTTCGGGTTAGTATTTTACCCGCTTGTAGTTTTGTCTGGCTTAGACAAGTGTCGAGTCAATTCTAGTGAGTTCAATCTAGACTAGTTTTTGAAGTATGAGTATGGGGCTCAGATGCCTATATAAGTATGTTATAATGGCTAATTATTCATAATATGTAGATGATAGCTTCATTTAGGCTAGAACAGAGCATGCATTATCAGTGTATATACGAGGTATACAAATAATTTTTATATCTTAGTCAGGGTTTCAGACCTAGATAGGTTGTTGCAGCATTTAGTATTTATTTGGGGGTTTTAGGATATCTCATTTAGATGCATCTTAGTGATTTTAGATTATCGGATTGCCTATGTGGGCCCATTTTGATTGAGTCATAGATTTTCACCTGATTGAGTTTAGGGTTTCGAAGTCCATTTAGTATTTTTGCCTTGATTCTTGTCTATAAAGTTACTTTTAAGACTCAAGTCAGTTTTGACTTTCGACGGGCTCGATTGGATGGTTTCGATCCGATCTTTCCGTGTGTGTGTGTGTGTATATATATATATATATATATATATATATATATATATATATATATTACCCATGTCTATTCAAGCTTTCCCATATGTGGGCCCTACTAGGCCATGAGTAGTCAGGCGTTCAAATTGCTCTACGTGGCAAGATCAGAGTCGTCCACATTCACCCAATTATTTTTCAGAATTTTCCATGATTTTAGATGATTTCCACCCCTTACACCTCCACCAATTCTGTTTTGCTGCCGATGAGTCTTTGACCCTCCTGTGGCCACCAGACCAGTACTCCCAAGACCACCTCGTGATAGACTTTCAATCCATACCCAGCTTTGGCACCGACACCACCGCAGTAGTGGCCAAAGATGATGCTTTTACCGTAGGTATTTCATCGTTGCTTCTGCCGTTCGAGCCATTTTTGGCACTGACGAGGCAGCTCTAGCTGATCTGACTAATTAGACAGCTTCCCTTCTTCGAGATCTTCATTTTGAGAGCACCCATAATCACCATCGTGGCTGCAATCGCTGTTGGTGATGTCGCCACACTAAGTAGTGTTTCCACCCCTTGCTAGCTATTTTTTGGCTAGCCGACGGCCAGACTTCGCTAATCGCCACCACCACCATGTTTCTCGTTGCCTGGGTTGCTTATTCTGACCATGGCGACCTTTACCTCACTGCCATTGGTGTTTTTTGGCGACGGGCACTACCTGCCTCGTCGGGCCCGTTTACCCACGTTGCATCCGCCTGCTCACATTTGGTACCGCTGGCCCACATTTGGTACGCCAGCCTGAGTCTTGTTCACCCGTTCGCGTTCGCCACCTTGCCCGCGTTTGCGTCTATGTCTAGCAATCCAAACCAACCCAACCGACCTAACTCACAAGTTTATCTAACCCCGTCCGAGTTAACTCAGTTGACCTACTTCGATTTAGTGAGTTAACCTGATTCAGCTCATTTTTAGCCCATTTTGAGTAATTAGAAAACCCCTATATTAGTTTAATATTACGAGTAGCTCATTTTTAGTTTGCCCATGTTTAGCCCATTTTTGATATTACGAATATTTTTTACTTATTTATTTATTTATTCATTATTGATTATTTCTTTTATTTATATGTTTGTCGTATATAATGAATGGTTATGTAATTGTTTATTATTATTATTGATATATTTACTTAATAATATTAATCTTATTCATATTTACTAAAATTTATTTATTTATGTATTTATTCGTTGCGTGTTTGTTATTATTTATTTATATTTAATTATATATTCCATATTGGATAACTATGATATTATTATTATTCATGATTAATTAAAATTAACTAATTATTTATTTATTTATTTATAAAATAATTATGTGTTTATTTATTTAATTTTTTATATGTTTACTAACACGTGTATATGTAATATTTACTCGTGTTTAGCCATGTATTTATATAACATAATTATATTATTACTTTATGATTAGAGTATTATTCTTTTCATGTATTTATTTGTTATATATTTATTCATGAGTGTATTTATTTATTTACTAATTATTTATTAATTATTTTCTTTATTATGTCTCGATTTGTGTGTTGGATGTTTAGTTGTAGGTTTATTTAGCACTGCCTTCTTTATTAGGATATATTGATGATGTGAGCACACACATCCTAAGCATGCATCATGTAGAGATGTCAGTTTTTACTTAGTACTAGGTTTCAATGTAAATTTCAGAGTTTGAGCTTGTCGTAGATGTGCCGATGTGCTTAGAGCTCGGACCACAGGTCCATTAGGACTTTCCTTAGTTTTTATCGCTATAGTTTATTGCTGATTTTCAAATCGCAAGATATGTTAAATAGTTGTTTTATCAAACCTCACTTATTACAGGTCATTTAGATGTATTTTATTTCTGTGATTTACAACCCCAATGATGAGAACCCTCGAGTCTGATTTCAATAACAAGATTCACCACAAGTTACCTTCAGACCTATTATATAAATCTCTTCCCAAGCTTATATATGATTTTATTGGTGTTTTCAAGGAAGATGTGAGACACAGGAAAACTGACAACTGCACTATGCAAGCGGATGTGTGCTAGTCGAAGCAAGCTATGGATTGTTAAGTAGGTCGTTCAATTCACAAAAGATCCTGGCAACTTCACCTTTAAGTTTCTCAAACTCGGAGAAGTGTGGAGGATTGCGGGTATTGCAATGTAGTGCACGTCTAAACTTGTGGTTTCAAAGGGTACTGAAGGTGCATATTGAGTAAGTACTCAGCCTCTATGCTCAAAGTCACAAGTGATACAGAGGATGTAGAGGGCTGAAGTAACCAGGAAAAGAAATGAATTTTTTCCCTTTCAAAGGATAGTTTTAAAGTTTGTTGAGGCATGAAACGAGTAAGAATGAGATGTTGTCAAGCTGAGGCTGACAACTCTTATTTAGCGCCATTATAAAAAATTTTATGAAGAAGTATATGAATGATTTCATTTAATATAACAATTAGCTCTCTTGTGCCAGTTTGACTATTAGTTAACTAATGTTTTTCATATTATATATTTAGGTTTTGTGATCCTGAATCTGCTTTGGTAGGAGGATAAATAAATGCTACACACATTTGAGATCAATGTAGTTATTTTCTTTCATACTTTTAATTATATTTAATGAGTTTTTATTCATATTTATCAATGTCTTCCATTCTCATGACGCCAAGCAGGTTATTTTAATATATATTATTGATCGAATCTTATAGACTAACATCTTTAGATATAACTCAACTCGATCATAATATTTTTAATTCGGTTCTTGGGTGAACCTAAATCAGGGTGTTACATAAAACCCCAATTTTATTCATTTTCACCAATGTCATGCCCTCCCTTTGGTAGTCACTGCTGACTAGCAATTGCCGTTGGCCAGCAATGCCTCCAATCAACATCTTTTCAGTCCAGTGCTATGATTCCCAAAAGAAGCAACACCCTACCAATTAGCTGCCTCCACCGACAACAAATGAATTAGTCGAGATTCTAGAACTGCCATTGATAGATAGTGTCTATGGCTTCAGGTGTGATATCCCTTAACTTAGTTCTACATCTGATACCTATTGGGATAAGATCCTATTTATAAGTGAGAATGTACTATAGATCTTTAACTTGGTTAATCACTTTTAAAGAAATGACTTCGGCCCCATTATGTTGTACTTTGGGCCGGTTTGTTTCAAATGGAATCAAAGTAACCTAGTCCGTGCTAGATGGTGGGCTGGACTAAGGACGTTGGTGAAGGTTGCCGATCACAAGCCAGAGAAGGAAGCGTGCTGAGGCTAGCAACAGGTCAAGTATAAGAATTTCGAGGACTAAATTTCTTAAAGTGGGTGGGTTGTGAGGTCCCTCAGTCCTTCATCTAGCAACGGGTAGAGTGTAGGAATTTCAGGGACGAAATTTCATAAAGTGAGTGGATTGTGAGATCCCTCAACTTAGTCCTACGTCTAATACTTACTGGGATAAGATCCTGTTTATAAGTGGTTTATCCTATTTATAAGTGGGAATAAACTATATATCTTTGACTTGGCTAACCACTTTTGAAGAGATAACTTAGATGACTTAGTTCATTATATTGCATTTTGAGCTGGGTCATTACATGGGGTCTTCACCCCCAACCATTAACACATTCCATAAAACACTCCTATGGACTTGCTTAATTTTACTTGTTGAAATTCACATTTTTTGTGGCAATTTTTTCTTCTTTTCTATTTGATAAATAACTAGTATGAATGATTGTAAATTGCTATTATTGTGTCATAGTTTTTCAATTCAGATAATACTTGTGTCTTAATTTTCTTGTGCAAATTTTTAAAATTAATTTCATTGTAAATGCTTGTAAATATGCATTTTTCAATGTTGCATGATATTTTTTGTATATTAATTTGCTCATGTATATTTGATATTTTGAGTGTGACACTATGTACTAAATTTCCATGCTAATTGAATGATTTATCATAACATTTAGTAGCTTGTAATGGTTATGAATTATTAATTTTCAATTCCGTTTGTGTATCAAGTGTTGTGAAATTGTTATTGATTAATTATATGTGTTTGTTTTATTTGATATTTTGTATCAAATTGCTTATTCATTGAAAGTGTTTAATAAATTATAGTTTTATTGTTCATTTGTTGATTTCTATTCATTTATATCAGTACTAATTTATTATTTACTCTATATTAGTAATTATTTATTTTTTTCATAGGGAAGATGGATATTGGTTGGGAATATAGTATGTCAGTTGACGCATTTAAAAAGCAAGTCAACTGTAGCTTTTGTAATGAATTGGTGAGACCTAGGGCTATTTGATTTGCTACTCAATTTTTGACAATTACTAGTTTCCCGAACATAAGCTGACATTGAAAAATATGTTTGTCTCTGAAGCGTATTCATCATCCAAATATGCAAAAGAAGATGATAGAATAGAAGCTGAACAGGTTGTCTTACGCGCAAATGTTTGGAAGAAGGTAAAATTTGTGTATAAAATAATTGGGTCACTTGTTAGATTTTTGAGATTGGTATAGCAATGAAAACCTTCAATGTCATTTATTTATAATAAAATGCAAAAAACTATAAAAGAAATAAAAATAATACATGACATGAAAGCATAACAATACAAGTTATTTGTTGATATTATTATTAAGAGATGTGAAAATCAATTTTGTCATACACTTTATGGTGCTGTATATATGTTTAATCCTCAAACTCATTATCTTTCTGAATTTACTATTGTATGTTCTCATTTGACTGATGTATCTCTATGATTTTTTTAACAATTTTATATTTTTTTTGTTTGAGTTTGTGTAATTTTGTAACTAAATTGAGGTTTATCGTGTATTCAATGGTGTCATTTGTCATATGGAACTCAATGAAGTAGATCGATCCATGACATCTTTGTAAGTCAAAATACTATTATTTTTATTTTATATGTAGAAATATTTATGTCTAACTAAATATTATTACTAATTTTTCTTTTAATATTTTTTAATGGTCTGATTTTGTATCGGCAAAAGAAGATTTTGGACATTTTTTTGTAATTACTAATAGGAAAGCCCTTCGTTCGGGTAAAATTTAGCTTTATCTATATTTCATTTTCATAGCAAGCTTACAAGTAAATAATATTTTTAAATGTAGCATCATGGTGGGAGAAATATGATATAAGATGCCCTCAACTACAAAAGACAACTATTAAAATACTTAACCAAACTCTATCATCACCGGGTTGTGAACATAATTTGAGTACTTTTGACCAAGTATATACTAAAAAGAAATCAACTTGTAAAGAAGAGAGTGAATAATCTTGTATATGTTCATTACAACATGTGGGTAAAAGAAAAAGAGTTGAGATGAAGGCATAAATATGATGTAGTTAATGAAGATTTGATACTGCAAGACTTGTTAGATGAGTGGCTGAGAATGGGACAACCAATCACTATTGGTAAGTTTAACTAAATTTTATTTCACCTTTACGATTTTGTGTATAAACTTTTTTAGAATTGAAATATATAGGGTATGATTTATTTTCTATGTAAAATGGTTTCTTTGGTACCAATTTTGACAAGAATGATGACAAAAACGAAGAGGTCTTTGCTGTAAATAAAAGTGGCAACACATTGAATATTATAACAAATGAAGTAACAACCAATACCAATATGTCAAACAATGCAATTGCAATTAGATCGTGTTTTACTCCATCTAATGATTTTTCTTTTCCTCATCTTTCAAGTGGACTTAATGTTAATATTAATATATCTATTAACTCACAACAAAGTTTGTCTATACTTCTTTTACTTGAGGGACTTCATATGGGTGAGAGTTATATGCTTTATTTTTCTTTTATGTAGGGGTCTCATGTTAATGCAGGTGAGAACTCTCCTCTTCCCATTATTGATAGTGATTCAGATTCTAAAGATACTTTAGATGATGAATTGGATAATTTAGTATTTACCAAGTAAAATTGTGATAAATCTCAAATTTGTGGAATTGTATTGATGAATTGTCACTATTATTTGTGTTCTATCAAACCTTAGACTTATGAAATTGTCTTGTGATGATAAATAATAATTATATTTTGTACTTGTATTAAACTTTAAACTTGTGTACTTGTGTTGAAAAAAAAGATTGAATTTTTAATTTGTGTATTTATGTTAAGTGTTATCAAATTATTATATAAGATTGATTTGAATCGATTTTAGTAAACTGATTCTTATCTGACTTTTTATAAATCAGTCTGATTTAGTGACGGTTTCTTTAATCAATTCAAAGGCCGATTCTAATTTTTGAAACTACGGGGGAAACAAAGAGGTATGATATGAGTTTCCACATTGTAATTTAGAGTTCAAACTAGCACTTATGTTGATCCCGTGGTTGGACTCTGTCGAATAGTTTTTTCAGTTTAGAATAATGTGATTCCTCTCGTAGATACACAAAAGTTAGCATTCAATATACTAAGCTAATAGTACCACTAAGCACTTGATAAGAGTCAACTAGGGAATCGATTTCTCTACTTAAGGTTTTTAATTGTTTGGCGTGGACAATGCCTGTTGTTCTTTGGTTTGAGTGTGTGCCGGTGCCTTGAAATTGGTAGTTTTGGCAAGCTCCTGTAAACAGAGATCGAGCAAACAAGTGATTAGTTCAAACTAACCCCGACTCGAATTCCATGTATGTGAACTCATCACAATGTTCCCCTCTGCGCTATTTGTCTGCTCAGTATTAAAATATAGCCTGTAAATTTTGATGAGTAGTATACCATCTTGGGTTTATATAATTTTTATTAAAAAAATACTACTAATTTTGCCAGAAGAGTAAAGAACTTTTAAATAAGAGTCGACTATGAACTTGATGGAAAGAGCCTAGATCGACTTTATAAGAAATTAACTGAATTGAGCATAAACCAAACATAAACAAGTCATAAGCCAATTGAACTCGGTTCACAAAAAAACATTTTACATCAAATTAAGCCTAAGGCTAATATACTAGTTAATTTGAAGGCAAGTTGAAGAACAGAATAATTGAGCAATATCGAGCCCTCAGTGGTGTCTGAAAATGATTGACGGGACGTTAAGATGGAGCATTATCAGATAAATATTGAATGGCTGTCTAATTTCCCAATCCAAGCTGTCATTGGAAATACTTGAACTTCAATTCAGACGCTCTTATAATTGTCTTCAATATGCAACCAGATCATAGTCCCAACCCATGAACCGAAGTCAAACTTGAATGGATATCATGTAGGGTCTGGACCGAAGAAAGTAATATACTAAAATCAATTTTGTGGTACCCATTCAGATATGCCGAGAGTAAAACAGTTCATGTACGTCAACGACTTCAACAAAGTGAATAACTGTGCCCTTTTTATTAAAAGTTCTAAACATTGTTGGTAAGTCTTCCCCGCTGGCAACAATACACAGTGATCACCAGCAGGGCTGTCGGTGGTCTGCACGAGCACCAGTGCAATGTGTTCTCCTACATCACCATGGAAAGGCTCCACCGTCGCTTCGAATCCGGTTCTCACGCTGAGATTTGTACCTGCCCGGATCCAAGAGCACGACATGTTGTGGGTAACTTGGTAAGGGTGTTTAGCTACCATGTTGAGCTTTGGTCTAAGTTTCTAACTATCGCCATGTTCGATGCCTGGCTTTGCGTGATTGAACACATGATTTCTGAGTAAAACATACGCCTGGTGCAGCAGGTTTTATTCTAGTTTTCAGTTAGCATGCACCAATCAAATGACCCAACATATACGAATTGGAAAGTATGGGTCGAATGCTCCATTTCTGATGGACCACTCCAACAACAGGTCAAATCTGGGTGGCTGAGAGAGCTATATCGCATTTATTAAAATTAGCTATGTTCTTTAAAACCCGAACAGCCTAAGTTGCAATTTTGAAACTGTCAACCATTTTGGACGTCTTTTTACGGCTTTTGCCCTTTTTTTTCTGATGGCAATCATTTGTAGGTGCAATCTTCCACCTTTCAAATGCAATCTGTTCCTAAACTTCATGATGAGAAAATTGTTCTTTCGCGGGTGTTTAAAGGGCCCAGGGGAATTGGTCTGTGCGTCTTTTATCATGAGAAAATTGATCATTTTGGGGCCAACTTTTGAGAGTGTTTGAAGGCCGCAGGCATGATTTTTTTTCAAAAGCATGAATTGGAATTAGCTCAATACACAGATGTATCTTTGGTTTGGTCAAGCAGATAGTAACATTTTTGTTTCATCTACTATTCATAGGTCCCCTCAATTTAACACGCATCATGAGTACTTTATCAATAAATAAACTATATAATATCCCAATAATAGGAATCATAATTTTCTACAGTCCATCTCGAAAAAGTTGGGTTCAATGGCATGTATTTTCTTAACTCAGAGCAGTAGGTAAATATTTTATCGGTGGAATCCTCCAACTACCAATTTGGGGAAGGTAGCCGCTTAGCTATCAGCGCATGCCACAACTCACAATTAACTACCAAATAAAACAGAGTCATGAATCTTATTTTATATATCTCGTAACCATTGAAACATTTCATTTCATCACCCTATATTGCTTCCTGCTACTATCAAAATGTAAGAGAGAGAAAGCAGACAAAGATTAGTTGCAACACCCAGGCCTAATCTTCTGACTCGTTACAGACCAACTCCAATGGCTTCCCACCGGCCACCACCGCCTAAAAAAGCCTCATCCTTCCTACTTTGAGCAACCAAAGCCTTTCAACTCCAAGCTGGCCTTCTTCCCCTTCACCGCTCATCACATTCACAGCTCTCTTGTCTTGTCTCAGTCCTCATCATCATCCTTTTCCTCTCTAGCTATAACTCTTCGACATACAATTTCCTACTATGGTGACACTACTTGTATAGCTTGGTCCGATCCATGAATGCAAATCACTCCCACCACATGCATAGAGCTCTTCCTCCCCATCCCCACACGATGCAGCCAACGGTGTATCGACCATCTTCGTACCACTCCACCCCGTCTAGCTTCCCCATATTGGCCGTGGCCGTGGTGGGAATCGTGGCCACGGCATTCTTGCTCATCTGCTACTACATCTTTATCATCAAATGCTGCCTGAATTTGCAGAGATTTAGGTACTTTAGCCGTTTTACGGGCTCCGGTGGCCGGCCACAAGGAGACGCATTAGTTGTTTATGCCCCAGCTCCCCGGGGCTGTGGCCTAGACGAGTCTGAGATCCGAGCTATTCCGATTATCCGATATAAAAGAGCTCAAGATGGGCAAGAGAAGGCGGTCACAGAGTGTGCGGTGTGTTTGTGCGAGTTTCACGAAGACGAGATGATGAGGCTCCTCCCCAACTGCAATCACGCCTTCCACATAGATTGTATTGATACATGGTTGCAATGCAATGCTAATTGTCCTATATGCAGATCAAGCATCACCAAAACAACGTGCCCGTTTGACCCAACCGTAATATCTCCTCTTCATGATCTTCACTATCCCATCCAATCTGTCACAGACACTGGGAGAGATTTGGTGATTGAAGTCGCTGATCTCGAGCTCCATCGGTCAGGAAGAAGTTTGGAGAACTCTCAAGTGCAGGCCTCAATGTCTTCTCGGCAGCAGCCATCGCCAAAGAAGTTGGAACAGTGGTTGCAAAGCAAGAAACAGAGAAGGTTCGATCAGTTGTCGAGCAAGGGGGATGAGTGCATTGAGATGCGGCGAAGGGTCGACGATGAATTCCAAGTACAGCCCATCAGAAGATCCTTCTCCATGGATTCATCCGGGGACGGGCAGCTCTATCTGCAAATTCGTGAAGTGCTGCAGCAGAACCCGCAGTTTGTTGAAGGTAGCGGTGCCTCCTGCGAAGGGAGCAGTAGCAGTGGTAGTACTAGCAGGTTCAGGAGATCATTCCTCTCCTTTGGTCATGGTCGAGGATCCAGAAATGCAGTCCTTCCTGTTCAGGACTCGACTTAATTGCAGAGTTTGTGATGTTAGAATCCATAATTTGGGTTGTAGATCTGATTATTAGACGAAGCATGGAAGTTGAGCCTGAGTTTTTGAGCAGTATAGAAATGTTCGCGAGTGTAAAGGGCTACCGATTGTATGTAGGCTACAAATATTTGTTTTAGTGGTTATTGTACTCTCTACAATTTGTAGTGTAATATATTTTTGTTTTATGTTATTGAAGGATCCACTTATCTCAATTATCTTACCATTCATAATTTTATTTAGTTTAACGGTTTGATTGCCTTTTATAAACAATAATACTAACAAGAGATTAAGGGGAGGCGATTCCTTGAAATACAACTAGACAGAGCTGGTTTAAAATGTGTCTACGATGTTATCAACGTCACTGCTTGCAACTTGGAGTTGTTAAATAATTGATTGATTTGAACCTTAATGACGCTGATCATCTATTAATTAATTGACGAGTAATCTGTGTGGGGATTGAGAGACATGTAAGAGCGGAATAAGATCAACAACTCTTGTCCTTTTTTTCCTTTTGAAACAAAATAACTACCCTTGTCTATTTTCACCTAAATTTACCAAATTACAAATTTACGATATACCTGACTGGTTCACACTAGACGGCTCTCACCGCTATAATCATTCATTACATGAGCGCAATCCCTCGGTGTTCATCTGCCGATAACACGGATTGATCGATCTCGAACCTTTCATCGTCAAATCAACAAAGATTGATAAGATTCAAGTGTCAAGGACATCTTTGGCCTGCATGGCATGTGTAGGGAATGCAATCCCTTGGAGTATGCCCCTACCCAGAACCGGTTGGTCCTAAAAGCATGGTTCACATCACAAGAGCTGGCCCCTCGAACCTCGAGTAGAAATGAAGCAATAAACAAAGACGCAAAATGTGGTGTAGCTTTTACATGACCTTCTACGTGTAATTGCATTGACCTCAATTTGTATCAGATTCAGATCATAAAACTTAAGTACTGTGAGTCTTTAGCTCTACCTCAGTCCTTTTTCCCCCCCAAAAAAATTGCATAGTTGCAGGAGAGAGCAGAAGATTAAGAGCATATGGGTAAAAGTTGGACTTGGAAGAGTAGAAAGCGCGGTCTCCAAGACATAGATGCTTCACTGACAGTTCCTCCGAAACCCATATGACCATGTCTCACAAGAATTATACATGAACGCCAGATTCAGATATTAGTTCTCTGAGTATTCCCACACACCTTGTTTCTTGTTTGCTTCTGTAAGCTTACTGTTGGTGGAGATTTGCAAACAGGGCTGCACTGTGCCCTGCATATATCCATTCCATTGATCATCAACTTATAACTGATCAGCTCTCTTGGCACGAGACACCATGTGCTTTATTATGAACGCAAATTAAGATCAAGGCCAAGGGATAAATTAATCTTGAAAAGAGATTACATAAATCGTTCTGAGCTTCTTTCTAGGGTTTTGAGTGGTACTCAAATTATAGGGAGCTTATAGAACTGCCATGAGAAACTCCATATTTGCCCAATATGCTTCGGGAAGGGGAGAAAATGTCAAACAGTTTGATGAAAACCGGAAAGGTCAGATGAGCAAAAAATAGAAATGACACATATCAACGGAACTTTTTATAATGACGCTAATTTTTTTATTCATATTTACTCTGAGATAATAAGTTCAGTATTTCGTTTTCTTTTGATGGATCAAACCAGAGTAATTCATAAATCTTTGTAGTGTAAATGATTGCAATATATTTACTTTGAAATCTTTTATGTATATAATTATTAAATAAAATAAAATAAAATTGCATTAAGTAGTAGTAAGTCAAATATTTAACTATTATATTATTTAAAAGGAATGCAAAATTTACTGATATAAGGGTAGCATAATGCATAATTTACGAGATGAGTGGAAATAATTGTTAATCACAATTAATGGGAATCATATAAAGTTTGATGACTATACCGGCTCTCATTCTACTATGCAGTATATTGATGATAACTGCATATGCAGGGTTAATAGTCATATTAATACATAAATATATCTTTAGTAGTTATATCGGTACATTGATGTTGAGTTGCAAAAATCACCCGATTCTACTAGGAATCGGTCAATTTAAATCGGATTGGTGGATTTTTAATTTAAAAAATCATTCGGATCGGTTCGTGAATTGGCCGGGTCGAGCCGATTCCATTTGAGTTGATTCTAAAATTAGCCCAAATCGGCCGATTTCGGAAGACAATGATGACGGGGTGGCGACGGTGACCACTGGGCGACAGGTGGGGGCGATGGGGAGAGGATCTAAAGGGGCAGAAGGGAGTGGCGGTGTTGGGCGTGGCAGGGGGCATAGGAGGGGTGGGGCGGGGCTGACGGGGAGGTGGGGCGAGGCAGTGGTGGACGACTGGGCCTGCGCGAGGGGTTGGTGGTGCGGGCAGGATGGGGGGCGCAAAGGGGGGCAGGGCGGGGCTAACAGGGGAGGCGGTGGACAACCGGGCTAGTACAGAAGGGGGTGGTGATGCGGGGGCGCAAAGGGGGCGAGGCTGGGCTGGTTGGGTGAGGCGGCAGCGGGGAGGGATGCGGTGGGACTGGTGGGGGGAGGTGGGGTGCGGCGGCGGTGGGAAGGAGGGGCGGCGGGTGTGGGAGAGAAATAGTCATGACATTCTCGTTGTTAAAACTTGACTTCAATCCGACTCGAATCAAAAATAATAACTAACTTTAAATCAATTTTTTTAAAAAAATATAAAAAAATACCATTAAAGATAACCCATACCATAATATTAAAATGATATATTCTATAACTTATAACTTACCGATTTTTACTAAATTAAAATTTTTATATAGGATTAATTTGGACCGATTTAACTAAATCGATTCCTAGCCAATTTAGACCAATTCGATCCGATTCAGTGACTTTCTCGAAAACTGATTCTGATTCTAATTCCTATTTTTATAACTATACATTTATGTACTTATAAATATAAATAAAAAGAGGGGTATAAATAAAAGTAGAAGGGGGGGGTGAATAATAATAATTTTCTTCACATTTTTTGAATTTTTTATTATTGTACTTTTTAATCAACAATTTCTCTTGAATATATTGACATTTTAATATTCTTAAATAATATAAATGAAATTAAACTAAAACGCTTTTGGCACAACGTCCCGCCACGCAGGTTCTTCACTCATATAATGTGTTCCACGCAGGTTCTTCACTCATGTCATGTGTTATTTTCTTTTGAACCTCGACTCAAATATATTGACATACACAAATTATTGTCAATATTTTTTTTAAACCAGTCAATATTATTTTATGATGCCGAATTTTAATAAGACTTCAATCTGTAACATAACAGTGTCATGGATCGTATACCAATTTTACGTACTCGTTCGATTTCCGCACAAGTCACTCATGGATTTCAACATCGGGATTTTTTAAGGACGACGTAGACCCATTAGCTGTGGGCTTTTCTGTGAAAAAGCGAAGATACCTTGACAACATTAGTATTGAACCCTCCTCTTTCGATTTCACTATTTGAGATTGACAAGTTAAATTTATTATTATCATTATTATTATTATTATTATTATTATTATTTATAAGTTATTGACTAGCGAGTTGATTTCAACTACAAATTTGTAATATAATCCGGAAGTTACCCACGTGTTAAATTAATCTTTATTACTTATATACTTAAACTAAACCAACTTGCTGGCCACTAATCCGGATAGGAAGAGCGTTCGCCGAACTCACCCGTGAAAATGTAACACCCCAAGTCAACGTCAGCTCCATCTTTGTGGAGGAGTAAATTTCATCTGATTACTCCGAAAACCGCCATCGATGCATATTTAAAGCATCTTTTTTTGGTAGAATGGACAGACACAAAACAGGGGGAATGGATATCGATTACTACTTTGTTCGAATCGCGCGAATAAATATTGGGTCCACGATGTTGACTCACTTAAGGGTGCGATCCTCGAATACAAAAACTAGCAAACAGCGTTGTCAAAGGAAGTTTCGACAAGAAGATTTCGGTTGTGTATATAAAAGTTCAATATGACCCAGACCGACAAATCTTGACAACAATTAATTACTACTTTCTGACATGTCATACCCAGCTTCCAAGAAGACGCCCTTGCACTTTCTTGATTATATAAAAATATATATATTACAAAAAACAAACTTGAAGGACGAGGAGTTGTTATGTTCAACCAAGTCGGGCTTAATTATTTTTATTTCTTATTTTTCAAAGCAAAAATAGACACCATTATTATTGATTATTGATGCAATTAAAGCTATAAAGTCGCTGGCCCACGTCCGATTGAGCAGAGACGGGGTGGAAGAAACGGTGGCTTATAATAAGCAATGAGACTGATTCGAAAGAACTAGAACACGAGGAACTAGGACCAAAGGGATGGGGGTCAGAAATATTTGATTTTGGAAGGTTGAAAAGCAGCTAGAGATGAGCTAAAAAGCCTCCGGTGGCATCAGCATGCATCCAAGTACAACGAATCCGCACTATTATTAAAAGTTATCCATCTTTAATTTTTCCCGAGCAAGTGGAAATTATAACTAGTATAATTAAATAGTCTATATATGTATGATGACTGCCACTTCTAGTTATATTAGTAACCTAAACCAGCTGCCACCTTTTTCACGAGCTCGAAAGTTCAGTAGTGGTGGTTGGGTGCAATGGAAGAAAGGGAGCAGCGGTACAGGGGAGTCCGGCGGCGGCCATGGGGGAAGTTCGCGGCGGAGATACGGGACTCGACGAGGCAGGGGGTGAGGGTGTGGCTTGGCACCTTCAACACGGCGGAGGAGGCGGCAAGAGCCTACGACAGGGCGGCGTTTGCCATGAGAGGGATGAACGCGGTGCTCAACTTCCCCCACGAGCATTACATGCAAGGGCAGAGCTCCTCCCGGACGTCGTCGGCAGCGGGCGACGGTCGAGAGCCGGGGCGTCGAGGAGAAGGAGAAGGTGGGCAGGTGATCGAGTTGGAGTATTTGGATGATAAAGTGTTGGAGGAGCTCCTAAACCAGTTTGAAGAGCGGAAGTGAAGCATTCAAATTAAGCAGCTCTGCTTCGCTGCCCAATGTGCAGAACATAGTTAAATTATGTAGAAAAGAACAATAACTATAATCCACATTCTTCTTTTTTGATGAATCTTTGGTTTTCTACTATGTGCTTGATCTTGTTCGTGTTGAAAAGACGCACATAGAACTGAAAACAGAGCTGGGTTGTTGCCATCTTCATCCCGCATATTAATGGTATGGTCTTCCACGGCTCTGTTCTGCTTGCTCTGTTTTGTACATTTTATTCTTCAATATGAATTTGGAGGTACGAGAATATCCAGAATCTTGAATAGAGGGGGAAGGTATTTAAAACACTTATTTTCTGTTGAATGTTTGTTTAAGCGTATGATATATTGGTCATAATCTAGACCACCAATTGTGCGGTCATAAATCCCTCCAACTCATTGTATGGATTGAACAAGCGGTCAAACTTCAAGAAGCCCCTGGTACTCAACCCCATAACATAATTCACCTCTAAAATCCTTTAGTTAATAATTTTTTCTTCCAAAGTCGTGATATTTAACCTCAATTTTAAACTTAATTGTTGTTCAAAATTAATATTACATGACATTGTGGCACTTATTTTGATTACTAGAAGAAAAAAGTGTATTACCGGGTACTATTAATGTTTTTCACCTAGAATGCCATAGATGAGTTTGTTCCTACGATTCTTGTAATTTTAGTGTAATGTCTTAAAATGAGCTTCTCTTCCAAATTTAATAATTTATGCTTCCCCCCAATCTTGCGAGGATTCGTTCAACATACTCCAGCCTAAAAAGAATTCATCTGTTCTTTTTTTTTAGATTACCTTATTGTGAATTACTCGGCTATGATTCATTGATCCGAGACTATAATTCAAATTTTCAGTAATTATCACACATTTGAAACGAGAAATGAATATTCAAAAGACACTAAAAATAATCTATTATTATTAATAAAATAGCCGCCTAAAAAAGAAATATTCACCCAATCAAAAGACACTAAAAATGAATACAATAAATTAAATTATTATAATCTATTTATTAATATAAATAGATCTTTAAAAGCGGAATCGATATCATCTCCTCATTTAATCAAAATTTGTCTCTCAAATTAGAATCTATTTCTACCGTATCTTGCCTAAGTACATAAAAGATGCATGCATATCTGTAGTCTGCAAGCACGAAGACACTGCTCAAAAACAAATACGAATCTACTATATTATTCTAATGTAAACAAAATAATACGCTCTTATCCATGAAATGAAATTGTTCTAATCAGGTGAAAGCTTAGGTTAGTATAAACAAACTACGACTAATAAATTAGATAGGAGAGTCCAATCATGGTACGATGGCCAATCAACACATCCATCCATAAATGAACAAATTGAAAGGTATGATATCACATGCGTGCACCGAACCAAACAATTCCATGCATGATAACGGACCAATTAACAAAATTCTAGCGGTATGCACTGAACCAGCAAATTGGCCAACATCAATCGCCCTCAAACGCACACGCAGCCCGACGCCTGGGTTTGTCTGAAAACATGGAAATAGACGCATCATTGGTAAATCAATGTACAAACCTTATTTTTTTCTTCAGACAATCTTGCTGGTACTAACTTGTTTAAGTAATAAATCACAAACATGCTCCGGAATTTTTTTAAACAAATGCTTTATTTACCAAAAAATCAATTAAGCGATTCACGGCCCCACTGTGTAGTGTCCAATTATTTGCTAAACCTCACGATGTTTGCAAGCTTTTCATGATTCACGGGTGGGACCCCACCGACCCGACCCGTCTGGTCTTGAACAATTTAATAATTGGTCTCCAAATCTAACCTGACCCGATCCGACCCCAGTGCTGGCCTTATGCAAGTAAACAAACCATTCAATACATTGAAAGGCTAGTTCTTTTTTGAGTAAAAAAATTCTTTCAAACAAAAAATAGTGAACTAAAGAAATGATAATCTCTTGCATTATATTGCCATGACTAAAACACCAAGTCATGTTGAAAAAAACATTTAATTATAATTTAAAGAGAAGTTTTGATAATTCTTATGAATTTAGTGGTAGTTATGAAAGTTTCACATTATTTTATTATTTTTATATAAATAATTAACTTCAATTTTTAAAATTGATCAATAATATCCTTAATTTAAAAATTCATTCGCCAAAAAAGCAAAAAATCTGATTGGCTACACCTTATATGGAAAACCAAACCCATGGGTACCTCTAGTTATAATGATTCTATGAATACTACTTGCAACAAAATTCACGCCCTTACACAAATGCACCTAACATCCTATCAACATTCCTTGCAACAAAATCCAAGCTCTTACATACTGCACCAAACATGACAAGAAAAATAAACTATCTATACAAATCCATTCTTTTTGAGTTAATTAAAGAAGATTTGAGCCTTATCAAAAAGACTAATCAACCACTAATGCAATCAAATCTTAGACGTATTTATCAAGTCTTAGTATTTATCATAATTTCCAATCACATTTTTTGTGGATTTTAGACTATTCACAACACTCTTGCCACCCGGTCCATGTTAACTTAAGGATATCCATATTATCATGGGAATCAATATTAAATTCTTTTAACAGAAAAATTAGCATGTAATACTAGGTAGGCTTAGGCAACTAGCTAGATCTTAATTAAGGGATGCTCTTGGCTTCTATTTGCATATGCACACCTTCTTGATCCAAACTATGTGATGATACGAGAAATCGATCCAGAAAGATAAAGAAAATACCTGGCCATAACGAATTGTCATTAACTCTCAATATATTATTGAAGCTGCAATCAAGGATACAAAAATATATCTCCCCGTTGAGGCAATAGAAACGTTCGGTCAATCAAGAACTCGTGAATTTAATAATATAACGAGAATCACGAGTGTAAGACCGGCAAGACTGAACCAATAATATGCATGCTTCATAAACTTATTTGAAGTTATATTGAATATCTATGAAATAATTGTAAACGAGCAGTACTCCTTATAGTACATAATATGCTTAATTCAATATTTCAAGTACTCAAATATATAGAACTGATCAGAATGACATACTTTCTCTCCTGCAAATTCAACCTAGTTTCTAGTCGTTCATAATACATTAAATGCTTTAGATTATGAGAATAACCATTTATAATTAGAATTTAAATACCAAAAAATGATGATGCAGCGGCCAAATTTGTCGTCAACCCAAATATCCAAGATTTGAGCTACAAATTTAAAAGAAAAATGAAATTTTGATACATTTCAATTACTTATTCTAATTAACAAGAGTAAAGAGTACTTCTCACTAATTATTATGTTGTCGGAAAATAAATACAACAATTATCAACAGAGATATTTCCTTGAGAAAGTATATTACCTTTGGCAACATTTTTTGAAGGCCATCGATCTCCAACCACCCAACAGCATCAACTTTTGGCACTCCTTAAATATTGGTAAGTACTTATACAACACAATATATATATTATATGCATATGTGATCACGAGTTCATACAAAATCCAAAGAAAGGTAGTATGGCTTCGACGACGATACATAATTGAACATGCAACCAACAGCTTTGGAGAAAAAAACATGCAAACAATTGGTTTGTACTTGATTTGTGTGTTTCATTATGAATAAATTCAAACGCATCTTGAAACCAAATAAACAACAAATTAATTAAGAAGAATAGAAACTAGCTAGCTAGCCGAGATCATCAGGTTGTTAGACTATGATCATCAGATATTGGACGTTCATGCAGCCTCTTATACCATTCATGATCAGGAGGCTACTGATCTGATAGCTCTGAGGATTTCATACGTGATCGATCACCTGCTTTTCCTTTGAGGATCCGCCGAAAGTAGATCCTCAAGCACCTTGTCATCCAAATATTCAATCTCAAACACTTGCCTTCCTCTCTCAGAGCTGGTGACACTAGAGTAGGGGACATGGCCGGTGGGAGAAGATGCAGACGACGTCGACGACGAAGATGAGTATGGCATCCCAAATGACGTCGATTGGGATGACGAAGAAGAAGAAGCGGTGTGGTTCCTGACATCACCCAAATGCTCTTCGGGAAAGTTGAGGACGGCCAGAGGCCCGCGCAGGGAGTAGGCTGCGCGGTCGTAGGCGCGCGCCGCCTCCTCGGGGGTATTGAAGGTGCCTAGCCACACACGGCCGGCGGGTCTGGTTGAATCTCGAATCTCCGCCGCGAACTTCCCCCATGGCCGCTTCCTCACACCTCTGTAATGGGTCTCGCCGCCTCCTCGAGTCTCTTCCCTGCTGCTTCCCTGCTGGTCATGATCTTCCATTGTTGCACCGAAAATTATTAATTTGTGTTAGGCCAGAACAAAGTATTCAAATGCCTTGGGGGGTTGTATTTATACGAAATTGAGGGGTGAAAGCATGTAGGACTCCCTTTACCGGTCCTCCAATGCTTCCGTCGCCAGTGACGATGATAGTCTACCTCTTGGAAATTCTATGTTCTCTGTCCTCGGGAATATGTTATTGTCTGGACGAAGACGTGCAGAGGAACTTTCTTGTGAGTTTTACATGATGGGAAATATAGGAATTTAAGAGATGGTCAAGAGGTGGTCGCCCTGCTTTGAACTTGTAGATTCTCCTCATCTAGCCATTAAAAGATTCAACCTTTTCAAATATTACTGTTTCGGGCGTTGAATACACATATATGGTTGATTAAATTAATAATCACTTTTTAAATGTTGTATCTTTATATCTTTTTTTAAAAGAAACCATCAACTTACATTTTATGTTAGTTATATGTAATATATGTAATGTAAGCATTTGGATTAAAATAATAGTTGTATAATGAGGGTAATTTTGTCTAAATTATAAAAAAATACATCTATACGATTAAATGAATGAATAAATTTTCATGTTGCTAGTATTTATATATCAGCTTTAAAAGATTGCAAATTAGATGTTTGTGCATGATTTTGCAAGGCCTATGCTCGTGGGAGGGGAACCAAGCGCAGATTGTGAATCGATAGGAAAGCTTGTCCTACGACACTTTAATTACGGGGATTCGACTCGGCATATTATAAAGTAAAGTTGGCTTGAAGTTATTTATATTAAAATTTTAATTATATAAATAAAAATTATGTGATTTAATACACATTTCTCTTTTAATACTTGAAATTTTAATTACCGTATGACTCGACAACTTATGGAGTCAAACCGGTTTAAGGAGTTTTTAAAGTCAAAAAAGATTTTTAAAATTATGGTCAAGAAAGTTATGAGGTAACTTATCAACACAAGTTCAAAGCAAAAATACAAATGACAAAAGAAACAACCATGAGCACAACTCTCTATCTTTTTTCCAACGTATATACATGAATAGAAAATATAATTGTCTGCTCTGTCCTTGGTATGAGCTATATATAAGCATTTTTTTTGTTTTTACTTGTGCCCTTCCTTGAAGTGTTTAGTCTTAATCCTCATTTAATAGAAGGTGAAAGATAGAACTTATACAATTATAATAATTTTTTTTTGAAGGGATAACTTTCCTATTTGCTCCCCTGTTTGATACATGAAGAAATAAAATTGACCATTATAAATTCTCCCAAATGGTTATAAGAATAAAATCTCAATAAATTAAATGTTTTATAACTAGGCCAATAATGAACAAGACTAGCCGGATAAGATGAGGGGGAGGGTCAATTCAAATATTAACTAAACAACTTGAAAACATAGGTCATCTGATTTACCAATTTACCAACTGATTTGAATTAAATGGTCATAACCGTTTTATTGATTTAGCATATTTTATTTAATTATTTTGCATGTTAACTATAAAACTTATCTCTATCTTGACCTTAATTTTAAAATATTTAACTGTTATAGTTCTCTTTTGATTAGATAGTCAATTTTGATTTTTTGCTTACTTATTTTCTAATTTGTAACGTTACTTTACCATAATTTATATGGTTAGAATATTTTATATTTTGTGAGTGGAAAGTTAGTTTAGATAATTATAATTTATAATCTACTTAATATTGTTGCTTTATTACATATAAAATGGTAAAAATTTTACCACCGGTTAACCATTTAACCAATGGTAATTTGATTATGGCAGAACATTTTAAACTCAATTTATGACTTGGTTATGGTAAAAAAATTTAAGATGGTAAATGGTTATGGTGAATGTGATTAATCGAGTCATAACTGAACCAATTACAGTCCTATTGCTATTAATCGAGTTGTGACTGAACTGTTTACAGCCCTACACAAAACAAATGGCTGTCATTTAATATAATTATTTGATTTTGGTGTAATAAGTTCAAGAAGAGTTCTATAGGAATGAAGTTATGACGTCTGAAATATAAAAACTGTCTTACTACTACTGCCTATTCAAAAAATTAAAATAAAATACCAATCACCAAGAAATAAGTTATGGGATTTTCTAGTAAGTAGGACATTAATCCTATTTAATAATCAACAACATGTGGTAAGCCAGTAACTTAGCAACATTGACAATTGATTTGTTATTATTTGACTTGATGAGTGGAATTATAAAAACACTAAGATTTCATTTACATGATTAAATGTAAAATATGCACACTAAAAAACTTAGTCTTACATAGTTGTAAAAATTGGAATTGGGGTCTAAATCAGCTCCGAGGGAGTCACTGAATCATATCTAATCAGTTTAAATCTGTAAAAAATTGGTACAGTTGAATTGGTCTAAATCGGTCCAATATGAAAAATTTTAACTTAGTTAAAATTGGTGGGATATTAGTTATAGAATATTTCATTCTATTGTAATTTTTATATTACGATGTGTATTATATTTTATGATATTTTTCTATATTTTTTTGGATTTTTTAAAATTATTTAGATTTAGTTATTATTTTTGACTCGAGTCTGAGAAGAGTTAACTTTTAATTACGAGAATGCCACCTCCCAATCTGCCCCGCCCTGTCGGCCTGGCCCCATCTCCGCCCCCCCCCCCCATTGCCACTTGACTTACCCTGCCGCCCTGACGCCCCTTCGCCCCCCTGCCCCGTTGCCTCCCTCACCGCCCCGTCCCCAGTTGTCGTTGCCCCCCAGTTGCCCATCGTTGCCCTCGTCGCCTCTTGGCCACTGTCTGGAATCGACTGATTCACGGACCGATTTGATACGAAGACCAAATTATATAGTTTTTTGATGCAGATTGCCTCCAATCTGATTTAAATCAGCCAATTTCGAGTAAAATCGACTGATTTTTATAACTCACGAATCTTTTATATATATATATATATATATATATATATATATATATATATATATATATATATGAGCTACAACTCATATAACTCGCGTGAACTATATTTTTTATTTAAAATAATTTAGTGGGTTTTACTATTCAAAATCTACGTATATAAAATAAAAAATTTAAAAGTATTAAATTGAGTTAAAATTTTATAAATATAATTATTATTTATTTTTATATTTATTTATATGAATTTTGAGTAGTGTGACTCATTTAATTATTTCAAATAAAAAATATAGTTACGAGTCGTAGGCTTCTAGGTAACGTATGGCTGTGAGTCGTAGGCTTCTAGCTATTAAATGTAACACAACGCACGACTTTTTTTAGTGGCACCCAGTTGAAGGGACCATTCATTAAATGAAAAGTAAAATATGCCTTGTAGTTTTGGTGAAAATGAGAATTGGGGTAAAATTTTGTTTTCTTAGAAGGAAGGAGAGGAGTAGTTTCCTGTGATGGCCTCTTTCGAATATAAAATATAGAAGACGAATGGTTGTATTTTTCTTTTCCACCTTTTTGGATTTGTTCAAGACAAGCAGGCGAGGGGGTGAGGGTGGGGCTGCTTTAGACCAGACATCATGGGACGAGGTGAAGTAGATTCGGGGGGCTTCATCTTCCATATTCGAAGTTTCCAGAAGCCGTCAAGTTTGTCCACTCTGGGCTTGTCAATTATAACTTATAAGACTTGATAAGTGCGGGTGGCAACGTAGGCGGCTCCTTCGAACTTGTGTTAGCGACTCCATCAGATTCCGCCATGGCACGAGTTCCAGTGTGCAATTTAGCGTCTTCTTCCTTTTCTTTTTTTTTTCTTTCTTTTCTCTCTCTCTTTTTCTTACGTCTCCTGAGCGGACGCCATTGCACGAGTTCCGGTGTGCAATTTAGCGTCTTCTTCCTTTTCTTTTTTTTCGCTTTTTCTTCTTACGTCTCCTTAGCTGACGCCATGGCGGTGGAGGCTGGATATTGCTATCGTCGACGTGAAATGAAGCTTCTTTTACGTGGGAGGTGGGGTTACAAGGGGTGCTAGCTTATTGTTTTAGGGGGCATTTCGAATTAAAATAAAATAAAATAATTAAAATTTTTTTCGTTTAAAAAGATGATAAAGAATGATAAAATTAACTGCACCCCTTTTATTTTAAAACAGTAATAACAGAAACTTCGCCTATTACTATTTTACTAATTTACCATTACTATTAAAGGTAATAATTTATTTTTTATAATAAAAATTTAGTGTTATTGATCTATATAAATAAAAAATATTATTATTGATATGTTTAATCAAAATTTTATATTTTCATATTTCTTTAAAGGCTAGTTTAACGTAAATAAATGGTGAAGTTTGGTGATCTAGCTATAGATTTTATGTTGCCAAAGAGTTATGGACTCACATTAATATTTACCACTTGTTAGCCATTTTTTGACAGTCAAAATAATCAAAAGAAGGAAGTGACAAAGGGTTAGAAATGTAAAACCCGTGTCTCGTGTTAGAGTTTTACATTAGCTAACCTGTCTGTTCAACCGTCAATTTGAGTCGAGTTAATTTTATGAACCGGGTGCTGATTCGAGGCCAGTCGTGAGTTATGAACGATGAGGGTCAATCGTACCTGAGAATATGATGATAACGTCAGAAAGATAGTGAGAAATGAGTTATCAGAATATGTGAAAGTATGCCGTATATTTTTTATATATTTGATCATAGAAATATTTTTAGGCTGAATAACACATTATGACGCATTTTAGGGAACTTTTAGTGGGCTATAAATTATAGAATATATCATTGTGGTGTTATAGTGTGTGATATATTTTATGGGATTTTTCCTTTTTTTGGATTTTTCTGGGATTTATTACGAGTTATTATTTTTAACTCGAGTCAGAGTCGAGTTAATATTTATTTACAATATCGCCACTGAACTATTTCTTCCTCCGACATCTTCTCTTCGTCCCCCAAACCCTCGACACTGCCCCTGTGTTCATCACTGACTCTGCCGCCAATGCCACCCCTTCATTGATCGACACTACCGAGCCCTACAGTGTCGTTGCCGTGTCGCCCCAAGTGCCCCTGGCCGCCACTATGCGAGAAAGCCGCCATGGTTGTGCTGCACTCCCATCACCAATCCCATTGCTGAAGACCGTCTCCACCTCAACGTCTCTGACCCTCTCATGACCTTTCCCGACTGGAGTAGAGCCCAGCGCCGTCCACATTGGCCGAATCTCCACACCCCATCACCGACCGCCCCTGTTTTACCTTTTATTCCGGTGAGCCACTACCTCCGCTAACTTTGTCGAAGTTGTAGACTCGTCGGGCTCTTTGAGCCGGTGCCAATGGTACCCCATTACACCATCATCCTGCTGGTAGCCGCTGCATGCAACAATTGCCAGAAAACAGTCGAAAGGTTGTTGAAAAATCGCTAGAAAATGCCGAAAAACTGCTGAAACCCGGCAGAATACCCGCTAAAACCAGATTCACTGGAATTTCCCGGATCTTCCAACGAACTCATCTAGTTGAACTCGATCGAACTTCGGGCACCACCGAGCAGTGAATTCGAGCTCCGATGTGCATGACGAAACCCTAGCCGTTACAACGATGCGAAGTATAATTACTTCTGATGTAATTAATTAAAATTAATGATTGTTAGCATGACATGTTAGGATTGCTTATTTGTCGTGGTGAATACTTGATTGTGAATGAAGTAATGATTTATATGATTTGATTGATAGTGAACAAATGTTAGGGATCTAATTAGGTAAATTAAATCTGAGCATGCTAATTGACTGCAATGTAACTTAGAAAAACATAATAAAAATTAGAATGAATAGGATGAGTTAGAATTATTTTTACACTGATGATGGTTGATTCTTGATAGATGATGATTGCATTGTAAGTGTGATGTTCATGTTGAGTTTGATGCATCATTTAGTTAGTAGGCATTAGCTTCTAGATTTGATGTGTAGGTATGGAGTAAGAGCTTGTCGCATAGGTGCATAATTATGATTGGAGCTTCTACCAAGTCCGTTTAGGACTCGATCCCGATTTATTGTCTCATTCTTTGTGTTTTGTTTTAACAGGTAAGTGGACGTGTTGAGCAGTGGATTTATCGTATCTAGCTAGGGGTGCTAATTGAGCGAGCGAGCTGAGCTCAACTTCGTTCGAACTTGGCTTGAATAGTTCGAAACTCGTTCGAACTCGACTCGAGATTTAAATTATTAAATTTTCTCAAGCTCGAAATTAGTTCATTCGTGAGCTTGAAACCGGCTTGATTAAAATTCAAAAGTATCTCACTTAAAAAAATGCAATCAATGTGGATCGAACCCACAACCTTGAGGTCATTAACTTGAATACTTACCATCCCAACTATCTCACTTCTTTGTTATTATATTGTGTGTGTATGTCTATATATATATATATATATAATATAATATAATATAATATAAAAACTATATTATTATATTATTTTATCGAGTCGAGTTTGAGTTATAACCGAGTCGAGTCGAGTTGAACATGACCTTGCTCAAGCTCGGCTCGTAAGATTTGAGTTCGAGTCGAGTTCGAGCTCGAGCATTTAAATGTCGAGTTTCAAGTCAAGTCAAGTCGAGCCGAACGCTAAATGCTCACGAGCTGGCTTGCTCAATTAGCAGCCCCAATCATATCCCACTCAACCGATTATATTTTCGGATTAATAACCCTCGAGGATGAGATCTCTCGAGTTTGTTTTCGAAACTCAAATCTAGTTCATGATGACTTCGTTCCTATTATATTGAAATCCCTACCCGGGCCTATATATATATAGTTTTTTGTGTTTTCAGTGAGATGTAAGACGAGGGAAATTGACGGTCATGTCTTGAGATAGGGTGTGTGTTTGTCAAAGCGGGCTCTGGAACTGGTGAGTATCGACTCCATTCCCGAGGGATCTTGATAATTCCACCTTTGAGTTCCTCAAACCTGAAAAAGCGTGGAGGTTTACGGGTATTGCTGTACAATGTATATCTAGACTTGTGGCATAAAAGGGTACTGAAGGCGTATGCTTGAGAGTACTTAGCCTCTGTACTCAGGGCCAGAAGTAATATAGAGAATGTAGAGGACTGAGAGGAGAGAGAATGATTTTCCCGCGCAAAGGGATAATTTAAATGGCCAAAGAAAGAGAATGATATGGAAAAGGGACGCTACTGTCCAAGGTCGACGACTCCTATTATTTGCCCTCATGAAAGTTCTTGGGAAGTGTATGAGATTTTTATTCAACATGAGGGTTAGCTCTCCTGTGTCAGTTTGTTATTAGTTATTTCTGGACCGGTAACACTCGTTACTGAAGTCTTTTTATTATATATATAGGTGAGAATCACGAGGAATAAATGCTATTAGGACTGCGAAAGAGCAGCACTAAACTCGCACACACATATACCTACACATATACCTGTCGACTCTAATTGGTGATGTATTGAATTGTGTGGATAATGAATTTGAATGACATTCTGTAAAATGCTATAAATATTTTGGATGTGAATGCAAATGGAAAGTGGAAAATAAACAGGGTGAGCTACGGAGCAAAGATAACTAGAATGTGAAAACATGTTGTATGTGGAATGTTTTTTTGATTTTTGTTGTTATAAATATATACAATTTGTCGTTCATAGGGTCACCTCGATTGCACTTTTAGGGGAGACTCTGTCCATTTTATTTTCAAAATAGATATTTCTTTTAAACTTTTCGTTTGCTCTCTTCATTTAATTGTTTGCACATCATAACATGCATGTAGGACAATGTTATAATCCAAGCATCTCATCCATGCTTTGCATGCTGCATCCTCATCTTGAGGCACCGAAGGTAGATCCAAGTCAGCTTAACCAAATCATGTAGATTAGCGAACGGATCGGTGACCGATAATATTTCTGAGTTGGTTTACGGGTGAACCGAAATGAGGTGTTACAAGAAAATCGGTAAATGGTATAGTAATAGTAAATTGTTGAGAAAGTAGTAAATGATAATAATAAATATCTTTGACGTACCACACCATAACCACACCGCTTGTAGCCCTATATGGGCTTTCCGAAGTACCCAACTAAGGTGTGGCAACTAGTTGAGCTGAGCTAAGTTTTAGAATAAAGAAAAAATTGGTTATGAGAGGTATTTAAATTCACAAATTGAGTATGAGTTACAAATTTAAGATTTTGAGTTTGAGAGTGACTAGAAGTTGAATTATCCATGTTGCCCTCAAAATCATTTCGCAAATTGGAGGGAGGGGATGATTTGGATTAAAAATGGGTCAGGTTGGGTTGGCTTAGAGTAGACTGGTTCAACAAGCAAAAAAACTTATGGAAGGAAAATTGAAAAAATGCCGAGAGTGAACTAAACCCAACTGTTGGTTCGCAATAAGATAGGTTCTAATGACAGTCATTATGGAAAGGTTGGATGAGAGTAGAGTCATCGATCGAAGGGGTGGTCGAAGACGACCAGAAAATGTCAAAAATGGTGGTGGTGAAAAACTCTGATGTGATTCCATCCATAATTACCACAATTGGGGTGTACAAAAATAGGATACTACGATGAGCACATCTCAAAACTAGCACATAGTCATCTATACATTTTACAAGTCAAAAATCGCAATAAACTATAAAAATCGCACGGCTTTACACGGTTGATAACAACTTATTTTTTTATCAAACTTTTTTATAATTAGTATTTTTAAACAGTTTCTTTTTATCACCTTATTTTTTTCAACTTATTATCTTAATATTTTGTGTAATAAACTTTTTTCTATGTGTTATTGTCATTAATAACATTACAAGTACCTTGTGAATAACATTGATAACATGTTAAAGGTCATCAATGATATCTCAACCAACTCGATAATATCCTTGCAAAGATCTGATCAAGTCATCATTGACATGATAAGGACTTTTCTAATGTCATTAATGACATAATGATTAACTTACATGTGCACATCTTAATTTTGTTAATAAAGTAATAAAAAATCCATTACAAAAATTAAATTAGTAAAATTAAGTTAATGACATATGGTGTCATTTATGATATTTTTTAGTTGATTATGCTATCATCAATGTTATTATTAAATTAATTACTTACAATGTCATCCATAACATTATTGAGATGGTTATCATGACGCTAATGCTAGCAATGTCATCAATTTTATTAGTTATAAGTTGATAAAATAATATGTTGATTAAAAAAGTAAGTTATTTAAAAAAATTAATAAAATAAATAAGTAGATAAAAAATTAATTTTAATTATAATATAAAAATAAGATAACAAAAAAATTCGGTTAATGATGTTATCGGGTAACTTGCTATGTTATCAATGTAGTTATTAAGGTATACAAAGTTGCATTGATGATGTTTTATTGAACTGTTATTAGTGTGTATTATTAACTTATTTTTTAATATTTTTTTCAAATTATTTGTTAATGTTAAGCCCAAGGTGTTGATTATTTAACTTAGTGAACTCTCTAAGACTAGATTTAAAAATTATTTCTACATAATTCAACATAGAAGAAACAAAGGAAAATGTAAGCTTGGGTTTGGCTGATGATCAATAGATCAATTGGCAAGTGTTCATGGATCAACATAAGATAAAAGTTCAACTCGTCAAGGCAATCTATAAGGCGATCAACAAATCGATTGCCAACCGAACGTCATCCAAAAGATGATCCACAAAAGGAGTAGCCAATTGATGTTAAAGTTTGTTAAAATTAAGTATTCAATAGAATGATGTGGCAAGTTCAATGACATGAAATCCATATTTTTGGCTAAAACTTTTTGGATTATTAATATGACTTTGAAGAGTATGCTTTGAACATCTATTGGGACTTGCAAGCTATGAAAATTGTGTTGTAATCATAGTAGCTTGCAAACTCCTTATTTTTTATTTGTCATATTAAAGAGAGTCTAAAAAAGATCTTGGTAAGTGTGATATTTATCTTGTAAGGTTAAGCTATATGCTTTGAAGATGTTCAAAGGAAAAGGAAGCACCTAGACCTTGGAACGAAGGAAAGGTGCTTGGTTGATTTAGTGGATTGCTTCTTTCTAGGAAAGAGTTTGTGAAGGTATAGGCTTCTTGGCTTATGTGATAGCTTGAGAAGGAAACACCTTGTGTAAAGACTTGACTCAATTAATATAAACAGAAGAATTTAATTCTTTCTTTAAAAGTAATTAAATAAGTTAAAGTTTTAAGCATATCCTCACTTGTATATTAGATCTTACTTCATTAGGTATTTTAGATGTGAAGCTAGCTTTTTTTGTGACATTATATTCTACCCACCTTAAAAAAATTTCATCCTTGAAATATCTTATCAGCCATCCAACAAAGTCCTCTTAAAGATTTCATTTCAATTGGAATTTGGTTATTTACGATAAATTTATCTTAATATTATATGTAAAGGCCCAACCTAATTAATGGAAACTAATGAGTTTAGTTATTTCTTTAAAAATAATTAATTAAATTAAAGATCTTAAACACAACTCCGCTAATATATTTGATCTTACTAGAGTATGTATTACATATAAGATTAATTTAACTTTTTGAGAGAAGGTTATATTCCATTCACCTCAAAGAAATTCCTTCCTCAAAATTGTTTATTCTTGATATATCACTATATATCTAACATGGTCTTCTAGTTGTAAACTTGTAGGGTGCTAAGGGTTGGTGTAGCCTTCTTTAGCTCTAGCTGGAGAGTTTGTGAAAGAAGGCATGTATGTATTACTGATCTACTAAGGGGTGTTAAAGATTGTGGGGTCGAAGTTTTTGATTTGTGATCTTAATTAGCCCACTCTTATATTTAGCACATTGACATTGTAATTAACTTGGTAATGTTTAATTATAATGTCATCGATAACAACTTATTAATTGCTAATGTTATTGATGACAACTCAAATAATTTGATAGTAATATCATCTAGAAAAAATTGATAATATTATCAAAATAAATTTGTTAATGTCATTGAAAATGTTATGTTTAACGTTGGTAATGCACATTAACATTAATGTTATTAAATATAGCAGTTGATAAGTCATGTATATAAAAAGATATTTATTTAAAGCATGTTCATGACAATGTCATCGGTATAAATTAATTAAAAACATAGCTAATAAAAAATAAGTTGGTTACGTAAAAACAATTTGATAAAAAAATATGATTAAAAAAGTTTTCATTATAATTTAATTGAAAAATGAGTTTAGCAAAAATATTATTTGATATGTATTAACTAATAAAATAATTTGATGAAAATTGATTAAATAAAGTACACATGTTATAAGGTGATATATGACAAAAAAGAGTCATATATGCATGAACTACTACTTTAATGAATTATAATTTTTATTTAAAACAATTTAGTCGGTCTCACAACTCAAAATCTATATAGATTAATAAATAATAATAATAATAATCATAATAATAATAATCATAATAAAAATTTCAACTCCATGGGACCAAACTTCAAACAGTCCAACAAAGAGGCAAACTGACAATCTGATCGCAAACCCTTTAACGTGAAAAACTATAATATAAAAAGAGAGCCCTGTATACATGCAACTACAACTTGTATAATTTTTATGATCTAGACCTTTTATTTTGAGTAATTTAATGAGTCTCAAAATTTAAAAATTATATAGACAAATAAAATAATAAATAATAAGAGTAATTATAAAATTTAACACAATCTAATGTTTCTAATTATTTCATCTTACTTATAATAAAAATTAATTTCATATATCTATTAACTTGTACATTTTTAAAAAATTTAAAATTAGGTGATAATAATATTAAAAAAATAAAATTTTACCAACTTCCTATTTATCTACCTTACTTTTAATATATATAAATATAATTTTGTGAAACCAACTAAAAAATATTCAAATTAAGCATGTAACTTCTATAAGCTATATCAGACGTAACTCACATAATATTAGTTGATTTATTACACGGAGGCCATTTGGAGAGAGCTAACTTCAATGTTTAGTAGCCTCTAATCTCTATGTATTTAGATCAGTTAAGTGGCGTAAGCATATTGGATTACCATGGAAAGGTCTGATGCGCCAAAGAATTGACAACGCGAGAGCATGAATAAAACATTTCGGAATTAGACGATGAAAAGAGATGTCCAAATGCATGCAATGTTAGAGTTTTGATTAGCTTTGTTCGGCAACTCCCGTTTTTTCTTAGGCTGAAAATAAATCCAACAAACCATCCAGGAAACTTCCTCTCCTGGTGGCTATTTTCATTATGATCTTGATAAGTATTATGTACATGAATGAATCCAACTAAACGAGGAAGAAGGTCGGGACTAGGGCCACCATACTTCTCGTCCATTATCCATGGAAGCTTCGCGTATCTTGTATGATGTGCCACTTCTTTCGTAAGAGAAAATTTGTGAGATATCGATCTGTTGCTCAACATCATCCAGTAACCCAATTGGCCGGGCACTGAAATTTCTGGGAAGAAGCAGAAAAATGTTAAGAATGAAGTTGGTAAATGTGGCATCAGCTTCTAGAGCGGAGGATGAGGAAACGAATTGTAGATAGCACATGACCAATCCATTTTCCAATTGTTGAAGTGCACTGAAAAATGCAGTCGGCTCAGAGCAGGATTTTTTAAATAAACTGATTGTAGCTTAACGTACCATTAACTACATAAAAAGAGGTTGATTAATGAGGATTCCTAGTGATCAACGGTAGTTCATAGAGAAGTTGCTGGGATAGGTAAAAAAAGAAGAAGAAAAGCTAGTTTAATTAATGCCTGGGTAGAAGAAAATAGATTATTTGATGTGCAGCTTAAGAAAGCGGCGGCAAATAAGGAGCGGATACGTGATTTCGTGATTAACAATTAAGTAAGTTCATTAACTTGGAAGCTTCGCTCGTCTAATCGTACTTTATTTTCTATCAAGTGAAAATTGCCAACTTCCCAGGCCTGAATCTGTCATGGGACCTTTCGAAGGCGTATGTTATGTATAACTTATAACTTGTAATTAACATCCTTTTAATTAAACAGACGCGTCTATGGACGCGGATTCCTCTTTGTCTGTGTCCGCTATGCCAATTGTCCGCAAAATTATTACGGACATTGTATATGTGTCTGCAAGTCCGCAAAATTTTTTGCGGACATTGCCATGTCCGTATGCAAAATAATTTACGGACATGGATTAGCATAAACATAAATGTAAATATCATATATTACTTACAAGTAAAAACACCCTCGTAAACTAATATGGTCTATAAAATTAACATAAATTAACAAATTCAAACTAAAAAATAAATAGAAAGAGATGCATTTAATAAATATAAATTTAAATAATTTGTTTTAAATAGATCTAACTTACATATTTTTGAATTTTTCTGCAATAGGCCTAAGAGATGCCCCTTTCTCTTTCAATACACACTTAAAATTTTTTAACAAAAATAGTAAATCAACAATATATTCTTAATTTTTAGATAATTATACCATTAAAAAAGAACAAAGTAGCAAAAATTTTCTCTTTGAAAATATAATATAAATCTTGAGCCCAAAACAATAACCCTTTTACATTACACACTTAAGTTTCATAATAAAAGCCGTAGAGATTCACAATTGCAAGGACAATCATACTACTCAAAATTACAACCCTTTAATCTATGTAAAACAAATGTATATTATTCATATGTTAAAAAATAGTGTTAGACAAAAAAGACTATATTTTATAATTTTGAATTTGACATATTATATACATGTCTGCCTTGCAGATGTTTACAAATGTTCATATTTTTTGTGTCCGTAAAATTTTTGTGGTTTGTGTGGATGGTTTATATTTTATATACCGACACATACCCAGATACGACACTGGACACGGCACGGACCTCCGTTATATTTAAACCCCCTCTTACTTTTACTATAGTGAAGTATTGCTTGCAGTTGGTTGCAGGAAATTGCTCCCAAGCAAGACCAGATGTTAGTGAAGTAAATTGAATTAAATGGGCAGTGGTTCAAGGTTGAGACCAGAGTTGCAGGAATCGGCCGATTCCGAGGGCCGACCGGTCATATAAAACCCACGATTTGAGTCAGGGTTTTATATTCAGAACCGGTCGGTTCGACTGATATTTTTGAGTCGAGTCATTTTCAGAACACGTGCACTTAGCCGACGCGAGTCGCGTGTATGAGCTATGAGGGTTATGCGTACCCAAGTCTACGATGATGACGTCATGAATACAGCAGAAAAGAATGAGTTATCAGAGTATATGAAGGCATGCAGTTTATTTATTTTTTTATTATTATACATATAGTGGATCGTAGAATTAGTGTTAGGCCGTTTATCGCGTTAAGATGCATTACAGGCAGTTTGGGTGGGTTGATAGTCTTAGAGCATATCATTATGATGTTTTAGTATTTGTTTGATTTTATGATATTTTTTCCAATTTTTATGGATTTTTTAAGATTTACTTCGAGTTAGTTATGATACTTGACTCGAGCCGGAGACGAGTCAAGTATTATTTACGAGTTTGCCACCCAACTAAGTTTTCACCCTGACCTTTTCTCCCCCACACCCAAGCCCTAACCGCCGTGCCACCCCTGGTTCGTCGCCACTGCCGCCACGGCCGACGCCGCCTGGCCGCCGATCGACACTGCCCAGCCCGGCCACGGCGTCGCCCTGCTGCCCCGACCAGGCCCGGCCACGAGCTGGCCGCCGCGACCGCGCCTTTGCGTCGTGCTTCCGTCGCCAATCGCGCCGCCGGGCACCGTCGCCGCCGCGATCAAGCAGTCGCCTCAGCACCCTCGACCCCTCAGCCGCCTCTCCTGACCGGAGCGGAGGCCATAGCCGGCCTGGCCGGCCGGATCTAGAGACCCATCGCCGTCGCTCCATCTTAGCCTTTTTCCGGTAAGCTGCCACCTCTGTTGGTCGCGTCGACCTCGTAGATGAGTCGGACTTACTGAGCCGGTTCCGAAGGTACCCAACATGACCACTTTCCGGCCAGTAGACGTGGCCGGCGATTGTCGCCGGGAAACCACCGAAAGCCTCCGGAAAACCGCCAGTAGCTGCCGAAAAATCGCCGGAAAACCAGAATTTCTGGAATTCACAGGAATTCACCAGATCTTCCGCGGGGCTCACCCAGTCGAGCCCGATCGAGCTTCGAACGCTGATGAGCGCTAAATTTGAGTTCCGAGACACGCGACGGAACCCTAACCGTCGCCGATTGTCGACAACGTGAGGTATAATTACCTCCGATTGATTTATTTAAAATTGATGATAATTGTTAGCATAGCATGCTAGGGTTGATTAATTATCATGATTAATGTCTTAACTATGAATAAAGTAAAGATGTGCATGATGAGATTATTAGTGAATATTCTGTAACACTCCAAATCCGGTTCACACTCGTGAACCGAACTGACATGTTACCAGCCCCGGTTATGTCGGCTAACCCGAACCTAATTCATACGGATCCAATCTCGGCGTCTTAAGATGTAGATATAACTTGTCATGCATGGGTAAATGCATAAAACCCTAACATGATACTACATGGATGACATGCAACCTAAATTTCACATCATTACAATTACGATAAAAATTCTAAAATAAAATAGATAGGGTCTCCCCTAAATGTGCAATTATGGGCCCACCCTGTTAAAATTATATATATATATATATATATATATATATATGTATATGTATATGTATGTATGTATACACATGCATCCATAATTTCATTCACACAAAATCTAACATCTTATGAATTCATCCAGTAGACGCCACCGGCAATTGTCGCCGGAAAACCACCGGAAGCCGCTGGAAAACCGCCAGCAGCTGCCGGAAAACCGCCGGAAAATCGGAATTTCTGGAATTCGCTGGAATTCACCGGATCTTCCGCGGGGCTCACCCAGTTGGAGCCCGATCGAGCTTCGGACGCCGATGAGCGCCGAATTTGAGCTCCGAGACGCGCGACGGAACCCTAACCGTCGCCGATTGTCGACGACGTGAGGTATAATTACCTCCGATTTGATTTATTTAAAATTGATGATAATTGTTAGCATAGCATGCTAGGGTTGATTAATTATCATGATTAATGTCTTAATTATGAATGAAGTAATAGATGTGACATGATGAGATTGATTAGTGAATGAAGTAAGTGATCTAATGAGATGAATTGAGTATGAGCATGATAATCGAGTATGATGTAACTTAGAAAAACAGAATAAAATATGGTATGAATAGGTTGAGTTAGGATTATTTACTCTTATGATTATTTGATTGTTATTTTGATGGATGATTTTGATGGTTGCATTGTGTGTGATTCATTGATTTTGATGCATCATGTAGTTAGCGGGCGTTAGTATTTAGTTTTGATGTGTAGGTACGGAATAGGAGCTCGCCGCCTAGGCGCGATGACACGCTTGGAGCTTCTACCAGGTCCGTTTAGGACTCGTCTCTGATTTTACTCTTTTCTATTGTATGTTTGATTTATTGTCTGCAGGACGGGTTAAGTGGCGTTTTATCGGATCCCACTTAACTCGGGCCATTTAACCGAACATTTTCCGGATTAATAACCCCTCGAGGATGAGATCCCTCGAGGTTGATTTCGAAAACAAGATCCACCAAAAGTTGCCTTCGGGCCTATTATATAACTCCCTACCCAAGCCTATATATATATATAGTTTTCGCGTTTCTGTGAGACGAGAGATGGAGAAATCGACTGCACGTACCATGCAGAGGATGCCGTGACAGTCAAAGCGGGCTCTGGATTAGTGCCAGCGGACTGTTCCATTCCCGAGGGATCCTGACAACTCCGCGTTTGAGTTCCTCACACCCGGAGAACGTGGAGGTTTACGGGTACTGTTTAGTACAGCGCATGTCCGGACTTGTGGTTCAAAGGGTACTAAAGGCGACTGCCTGAGAGTACTCGGCCTTCGTGCTCAAGGCCAGGAGAAATATGGAGGTAAGGAGAGGGCTTAGGATAAAGTTTCACGAGAAGTACTGAAAAAGAAGTGCCGAGAGCGGCACAGTACCAGCAGCAGATCAGTAAGTTCGGGATGCTACCGGGTCTGCAGCCCAGTGGCTCCTCAGTAGTGCCCTTCAGAGTGTTCACGTGGAGTATATGATGTTTTCTTTCATATGAGAGTTTGCTCTCATAGCCAGCTTGTTATAGTTATTTTATTTTCCGGACCAGTAACACTTGTTACTGACGTGTTTTTATACTATATGTAGGTAATAATCACGAGTTGGAGGAGCCAGCTTGGACGGAGGAGCAATGAGGTCTTGTACACACACATGTTAGATTTCTGAATGTTTAATATTGTATTATTATGTTATTATATTGTGAATGACATGATTCAAATGCATGAGCATGACATGATATGAATGATGAACATGATCAGAGTATGCGCAGCAGGAAGCGTGGTGGGTTGAGACCCAAGCTTCAGAATGAATTCATAATATGTTAGATTTTGTGTGAATGAAATCATGGATGCGTGTGTATACATTTATATATATATATATATATATATATATATATTATTTTGACAGGGTGGGCCCATAATTGCACTTTTAGGGGAGACCCTGTCTGTTTTATTTCAGAATTTTTACCGTAATTGTAATGATGTGAAATTTAGGTTGCATGTCATCCATGTAGTATCATGTTAGGGTTTTATGAATTTATCCATGCATGACAAGTCGTATCTACATCTTAAGACGCCGAGATTGGATCCGTATGAGTTAGGTTCGGGTTAGCCGACCTAACCGGGGCTGGTAACATGCCGGTTCGGTTCACGAGTGTGAACCGGATTTGGGGTGTTACAGACATTGGTATCAGAGCCACTCTCGGCCGATTAAGATGTATGATACTTTTATAGGTGATGTGTGTGCAAAGACTGCTCCGAGTCCAGCTGGCAGGTATGTTTTCGTATATTTTCTTTACATGCAGATTTTTCTTCATAAGTTGTTTGGATAACAGTGTATTCAGGACTTGATCAGAATTATGTGGAACTGACCTTAGTTGAGTTGACAGGTCATTTATATGGGATGATATCAGATTGTTGGTAAGTTAGATGTGAGCAGGGCATGTTGTAATGCTGGTAGAGGTAGAAAGGGTATAAGGTTCTCATCTTATACCAGATTGGATGTCAGTAGATGTCAGCAGGAATTTGACAGGCTTGTCATGATGGGCTTAGAGACCCACTAGTTCTGTCCATCGCATAAGAGATTTGGATGAATTGGATGTTGACCAGGTGTCTAGTCCTTTGCATGTCACCACATTAGTCCTACTTCCAGGGAACATGGTGTGCATAATTGGGAACGAGCTTGAAGTGGGTAGATAACTTGAGAGGGACCACTTCTAGAAAATAGTAGTGAATGAGGATGAGTAGTGAGATGTAGGCTTGAACATAACAAGGAAAAGACCACGACCACCAGTGCCTACGAGATCAGACATTTGATGAGATTCTACCAAAGATAAGGCACCAGATCAGTGATTGTCGTTTGAGGGCTAGTCAGCACTGATAGAAGCAGCCACTCTAAATTTCAGGAGATCAGAGTGGGGTTTAGCATAGGTTGACCATCATATGTGTCAGCATCATGATCCAAACCCCTCTGGATCAGACACGCATGATTGGACAACCTGAACCGAGTTAATAGCAGCCAAGATATGGCAGAGATAGTAGTAGATTTACGATGCATATGAGTAGGATTAGATTTTTCTGCATCTAGGTAGTGCACAACCGCCGACCAAGTGCACAACCGCCGACCGAGTGCACAACCACCGACCGAGGTGCACAACCGCCGACCGAGTTGCACAACCACCGACCGAGTTGCACAACCGCTGACCGAGTTGCACAACCGCCGACCGAGTTGCACAACCGCTGACCGAATATGCACTACCGCCGTCCGTGTTTGCTCACCCGCCGACCGAGTAGATCAGTTAGGTATTAGTAGGGTCAAAATTTGAGGAAAGAGATATAGTTACAAAGGCATCAGCATAATAGAGAAGAGTTAGGAGAACAGAGGTTATTTGGATGAGATGGCATAGGATCCCACTTCACAGTTCTCTTGCAATCATTGTCTTGACCTAACACCATTGGGTCAGATGAATATTGCAAGATGTCCCCATCAGACACTGTTAGTTACAGTCTCATAGGGATGCGTATGGACAGAGTCAGGGAACATGACAGAGTGACCTCCAGATGGGACGGTCACAATGATCAGATTGTGTAGACTGCATGATCGTGCATCCATGGGTCACAACCAGCATACATAGATCAGATGGTTGGTACATGGACACATGCAGTTTAACCCATGTAGCGATGGGCCAGTAGGCGATAGGGGTTAGGCTTGTATTAGAGTATTGGGCATGGATAGAGGGTTAGTGAGGAAGGGTCTTTCAGAGAGATATTGATTTCCTTGTGTTTCGCCAGCACGATTAGGTTCTCACCTTGAACCATAGGATTGAGCCTTGCCCGAGTATAGAGGTACCTTCATGGTACTGATTAGGTTTTATAGTACAGGTAGATGTTTGCAGATCGATCTTCCAATGAGGATTTCACCCCAACATGAGAGTGGACCAGATGGAGTATATCAGTGTATGCTCATCTTTATTGATAGCCTTGCTTGAGAGTCTACCACAGCGGTAGTAGTCATGTGAGTTGAGATTAGTACTACAAATCGGTACGGGACGGCAGGTCACACACCACTGAAGAGCGGACGAGACACGCGTCAAACCTCACTATAAGTCCCCGTAGACTTGAGGGGAGACAGTGGTTCTTTGGGTCGTTTGAACCCCGCCCGTTTAGAAGTGCGTGACTAGTACAGTATCGAGAAACACGTGCCTACTGTTAGCTGATTAAACTAGAGCCAATTAGGAGCCGTTTTTGAGATTCGTCATTGATTGACTATTCCACAGCCTGATCACCTGTGGCATAGTAAATCATGGTGATCTTAGAGACAAGTCCATAGACCTACCAAGATTTTGGCCACCCAATATGTTACATAGGGATTTTATCTCCCCTACTATTTGCATGAGACCTTAACCTTACCATAGATAAGAGTTGCGCAGCAGAAGCGTGTGGGCCTATAACCCACAGGTCCCAGGATTCCCCGTTTACCTGTGCATCAGATACCACATGTGAGGATGAGATACCACTTATTGAGAGCTCTTGAGTAGTGAGACTAGATTTCCACGAGATTCAGCCTCCCTTCTTATAACCCAGAGATATCAGACAGAGTGGAGTTTTCACTTGAGAATTTCCACTCACCCTTTTGTATCAGTTTTACTATCAGTTTACCCAGATGATTGAGATGAGTATACATTGATCAGAGCACGTCCCACAGACCAGATGCAGATGCTACAGCCCTATGCAGAGTATGTTATCATACTCCTTGAGACACGCTGTGCATGTACAGGTGTTCTCGCGACCATCCCGTCACAGAGTTGTACTTAGTGGTTGTATAGATAGCCACCGGAGCCATAGTATACATTAGAGTCATAGCAGCTATCCTTGTTCTCTTATAGAACAGAGTGAGATACATGACTCAGGACCGAGTCAACTAGAACCAAGTGAGCGGTCCAGTTCCTTGTATAGGGACACCTGAGAGTTGGACCTAGACTGGCGACAGTGAGCCGTGCAGCTCATTAGGGTATCCACCGTACTTAGCAGGAGACTCATAGCAGGCCTTGAGGTGACTGTAGGACCTAGAGTAGAGTTCCTGCGAGTACATGTAGGTGACTGTTCACAGATGAGGATTAGAGGGACATGGGTAGATGTTAGCAGGTAGGTCTTACCCTCGGCGTAGTTTTCCAGACATAGCCCAGATTAGAACCTTGCGATACTCTAGAGTATTTGCTTGACCAACCCAGTAGGCCCTTAGGGGTGATCTAGGGTTTTTCCGCCGAGTTAGCAGTAGGGATCAGAACAGAAGAGAAGGATGATGGTCATGTCAGAACAGACACAGATAGCTTAGAAACAGAATGTTGGATATTGACAGCATCACAAGCATGAACCCGCCACGTCGACAGCGCAGCTATAGTCAGTGAGGATGTATATGGCTATCGAAGAGTAGAGGATACAACTGATGTGTATCCAGCTTCCAGGTACTAGTTTCAGTAGAACCTCCTTGAGTTAAAATTTCGAGGACGAAATTTTTATAAGGAGGGAAGATTGTAAAACCCACGATTCGAGTCAGGGTTTTATATTCAGAACCGGTCGGTTCGACCGTTATTTTTTCGAGTCGAGTCAGTTTCAGAACACGTGTACTGAGCCGACGCCAGTCGCGTGTATGAGCTATGAGGGTCATGCGTACCCAAGTATATGATGATAACGTCATGAACACAACAGAAAAGAATGAGTTATCAGAATATATGAGAGTATGCAGTTCATTTTTTTTATTATTATATATATAGTGGATCGTAGAATTAGTTTTAGGCCGTTTACCGCGTTAGGACGCGTTACGGGCAGTTTGGGTGGGTTGATAGTCTTAGAGCATATCATTATGATGTTTTGGTGTTTGTTTGATTTTATGGGATTTTTCCCGATTTTTATGAATTTTTTTAGGATTTACTACGACTTAGTTATTATACTTGACTCGAGCCGGAGACGAGTCAAGTATTATTTACGAGTTTGCCACCCACACTAAGTTTTCACCCCGACCTTTTCTTCCCCACACCCAAACCCTAACCGCCGCCGCTGTCGCGCGCCACTGCCGCCGCGGCCGACGCCGCCTGGCCGCCGATCGACGCCGCCCAGCCCGGCCACGGCGTCGCCGTGCTGCCCCGACCAGGTCCGGCCACCATCGGGCCGCCGCGACGCGCGGAATCGCCACGCCGTAGCGCCGCGGCTGCGCTTTGGTCGCGTCGCCGATTCTCGCCGCCGGCGACCAGTCGCCGCCGTCGATCCAGTGGTCGCCTCAGCACCATCGACCACCTCAGCGACCTTCCCCGACCGGAACGGAGGCCATCGCCGCCCTGGCCGGCCGGATCTAGCGACCCATCGCCGTCGGCTCTATTTTAGCCATTTTCCGGCGAGCCGCCACCTCCGTTGGCCGCGTCGACCTCGTAGATGAGTCGGGCTCGCCGAGCCGGTTCCGAGGGTACCCAACACGACCACTTTCCGGCTAGTAGACGCCGCCGGCGATTGTCGCCGGAAAACCACCGGAAGCCGCCGGAAAACCGCCAGCAGCTGCCGGAAAACCGCCGGAAAATCGGAATTTCTGGAATTCGCTGGAATTCACCGGATCTTCCGCGGGGCTCACCCAGTCGGAGCCCGATCGAGCTTCGGACGCCGATGAGCGCCGAATTTGAGCTCCGAGACACGCGACGGAACCCTAACCGTCGCCGATTGTCGACGACGTGAGGTATAATTACCTCCGATTTGATTTATTTAAAATTGATGATGATTGTTAGCATAGCATGCTAGGGTTGATTAATTATCATGATTAATGTCTTAATTATGAATAAAGTAAAGATGTGCATGATGAGATTAATTAGTGAATGAAAGTAAGTGATCTAATGAGATAAATTGAGTATGAGCATGATAAGTCGAGTCATGATGTAACTTAGAAAAACAGAATAAAATATGGTATGAATAGTATGAGTTAGGATTATTTACTCTTATGATTATTTGATTGTTATTTTGATGGATGATTTTGTGGTTGCGTTGTGTGTGATTTATTGATTTTGATGCATCATGTAGTTAGCGGGCGTTAGTATTTAGTTTTGATGTGTAGGTACGGAATAGGAGCTCGCCGCCTAGGCGCGATGACACGCTTGGAGCTTCTACCAGGTCCGTTTAGGACTCGTCTCTGATTTACTCTTTTCTATTGTATGTTTGATTTATTGCCTGCAGGACGGGTTAAGTGGCGTTTTATCGGATCCCACTTAACTCGGGCCATTTAACCGAACATTTTCCGGATTAATAACCCCTCGAGGATGAGATCCCTCGAGGTTGATTTCGAAAACAAGATCCACCAAAAGTTGCCTTCGGGCCTATTATATAACTCCCTACCCAAGCCTATATATATATATATATATATGTATATATATATATATATATATATACATATATATAGTTTTCACGTTTCTGTGAGACGAGAGATGGAGAAATCGACTGCACGTACCATGCAGAGGATGCCGTGACAGTCAAAGCGGGCTCTGGATTAGTGCCAGCGGACTGTTCCATTCCCGAGGGATCCTGACAACTCCGCGTTTGAGTTCCTCACACCCGGAGAACGTGGAGGTTTACGGGTACTGTTTAGTACAGCGCATGTCCGGACTTGTGGTTCAAAGGGTACTAAAGGCGACTGCCTGAGAGTACTCGGCCTTCGTGCTCAAGGCCAGGAGAAATATGGAGGTAAGGAGAGGGCTTAGGATAAAGTTTCACGAGAAGTACTGAAAAAGAAGTGCCGAGAGCGGCACAGTACCAGCAGCAGATCAGTAAGTTCGGGATGCTACCGGGTCTGCAGCCCAGTGGCTCCTCAGTAGTGCCCTTCAGAGTGTTCACGTGGAGTATATGATGTTTTCTTTCATATGAGAGTTTGCTCTCATAGCCAGCTTGTTATAGTTATTTTATTTTCCGGACCAGTAACACTTGTTACTGACGTGTTTTTATACTATGGAGTAGTTTCTTCTTTATATTGTTTTCTATTTTTATTATGGAGTAGTTTTATATTTCGTTCTAGAGAAGAATGGAACTTAACATGATTTAATTGAATCTATTTCAAGCTCTTACTCTTTTATTCAATCGGATCGTTTGAATTATCATGTTCTAAATGCTAAGAATAGATTGATCACCTATTTCTTAGATCATGAGGTTTAATTAGATTTCGGGAGAAATTAATTAGATTAGTCATTGATAATTCATCATACGACGAGTCTTTTGACTTGTTTGTCGTTGTGGTCGGAAGATACACAACACCGTATGCGGTTGTAAGGCAATTCTTAAAGCATTATTTTGTTGATTAATCAATTATCACCGGGAGGTAGAAATTGAGGCAAAATAATAGAAGCATGAAGGAGCGGAAGCCACCATGTCATATAATTATCCTAGATCGACAATCCGAGGGAATAAAAGATAAGAGTAAGATTTGATGAGATTAAATTCATGTTAAGGGAAATTCGACTCTAGAACGAGTTTTATAATTTTAACTTCGCCTTTAATTTAAAGATATTACTTAGATTTAGTTAAGTTGGTTGTCTTTGTTTTGTCCTTCATTTTATTCTCTTTAATTAAGTTAAGGAAATTCATCTCCTTGTGGGACGATACTTGATTTTATCATTATATTACTTGTTGCGACTATGTATACTTGCATGTCACTGAAAAAGTCTAACAGTCGGCCTCGAATCGGAGCCCAACTTGGCCGATTCACCCCGATTCCAACCGAGTTGACTTCGATTCGGAATCGGGGTGAATCGGAAAGAATCGGTTTTTTTGGGTAAATTACTAAAATACCCTATGCATGATATTTATTAAAATATTTAAGCATGGGTAAAATTGGAATTTTGATTTTAAAAACCTAACGTTAACCCGCTCTGCCGCCACTCGTTCCCCCTTCGCCGCCGCGTTTCCTCCCTCCGTCGTGCGTCCCCGACTCCTGGCTCGCCTCCTACCGGTCTGCCGACCTTGCCTCCGACCTCGCAACATCGCCGCCGACGTGTGGCCAGACCGATTCGGCCATGTGAATGCACGAATAGCCGCTGACCGGGCCGCTGACTGGCCCTCCGACCGGGCTGCCGACATTGCCTCCGCCCTCGCGACCGGGCCTCCGATGTGTGGCCGGCAGACAGTGCGGTGGCCACGAGACTCGCCGCTGACCGGGCCACCGCCGACAGCGGGGGTAAAGAGCGGAGGGTGGCATTCTTGTAATTAAAAGTTGACTCGAGTCTAACTCGGGTCAAAAATAATAATTAATTTTAAATAATTTAAAAAAATCTTAAAAAATATTTAAAAATATCATAAACTATAATGCACAGAATAATATCAAAATAACATCAATACCTAATTTTAATATATTTATATTATGAATTGTCAAATTATTATATATGACCGATTAAACTAATTTGGACCGACTCAATTGAACTGATTCCTGTTCGATTTAGACCGATTCCGATTCCGATTCCGACTCCTTCAAAAACCGATTCCGATTCCAATTCAGATTTATGCAACTATGGGTGAGACACAGTTAGGACAACACTCCAAATTGACATTAGAATATTGCATGTGTCAAAATGTTGTGGGAGACATGGCTTTGTCGCATGAAACAGTAAATGACAAGCTGCTCTCTCCTAATTTAATTGGAATGCATCACTAATTACTAAATATTTAAGGCAATAACCCCAATATAAATCCAAATAAACTCGCTTCTATATATATATACATGCCACCGTTTATTGACAATGACAGAGTAAGAGTGAAGACCAACGTCACTACTCGAAACAATCTTCAGAGTGTCACTTCAGTTCAACCCAAAAGATCATACCACATTTAAGATTTTATGCGGTATTATATGCAATCAGTGCTTTTTAACACGAATAAATATTCTTTTACGACTTGGGGGAAAAAAATTGTTGTTCTTTGAGCAAGGAATCTACCTGCCTACACTTATGGTTCTCGTCCAAATATAAGAGGTTTGTGGGCATTCCAGTTACCAACCAGTCCATACTCCTCTTATACTAACCACCACGCGCATCAACCCATCCTGGTCTATCGACCATCGTTAAGTAGAGCACACTCGCTTCAATTGGCATGGACATATAAAGGTCAACCATCTCTTCTAATTAAGTTCTAACCAAGAATAGTTGGTAATAGCACTCCCTATTCCCTAGCAGTACTGCTGGGTATGGAGGCACCGCTACTCAACGGCCAGCATGGCGGCCGTGGCTCCTCCGGGGACTACCTCCCAGTGACGAGCCTCGCCGGTGCTCGGAAGGTGCTAGTGGTGGAGTCACGCAAGCTTTGGGTCGTTGCTGCGCCCATTGCCTTTAACATACTGTGCATGTATGGGCTCAACTCCTCGACCCAAATTTTCGTCGGCCACATTGGCACCCTTCAACTCTCCGCTGCCGCAATTGGATTGTCTGTCGTTTCCTGTTTCTCCTTCGGATTCATGGTCAGTGATCTAAATATATTGAATTAGCGAGGTATATTACCAAATATATTCAAATGCCAAGAAAGTATAGCTCGATACGTTTGTCACATTTATCAAAACATTTCATCAGACACTTGCGTGTAACAACGTTATGTATAACACTCATGTTGCATGAAAAATTTGCTAGTTGGGGATGGGAAGCGCGTTGGAGACCTTGTGTGGGCAGGCATTCGGGGCCGGACAAGTCCACATGCTTGGCATCTACATGCAACGTTCCTTGATCATCCTCACCTCCACTGCTCTTCTCCTCACGCCAATCTATGTCTTCGCCACCCCAATCCTCAGACTCCTTGGCCAAGAAGAACAAATTGCTCAACTCGCCGGCAAGTTCACACTCGGCATAATCCCACAGATGTTCTCCCTGGCCATCACCTTCCCCACCCAGAAGTTCCTACAGTCCCAGAGCAAGGTCGGTGCCATGGCATGGATTGCTTTCTTGGCCCTGCTCTTTCACGTCTTCCTGCTCTGGCTCTTCATCTTCTTCTTCGGCTGGGGGCTTGGTGGAGCTGCTGCTGCGTATGATATCTCCAACTGGGCGATTGCCATTGCACAGCTTGTCTATGTCGTTGTTTGGTGCAGGGATGGGTGGCGGGGACTTTCGTGGTTGGCCATCAAGGATATCTGGGCCTTCGTCCGACTCTCCCTCGCCTCGGCCATCATGCTCTGCTTGGAAATTTGGTACATGATGGTTCTCGTTGTCCTCACTGGTCACCTCAATAATGCCGAGATCGCCGTTGGCGCCATTTCTATATGGTAATATATCAAGTAATCGTTCCGGTATTTGCACATTTCTGAAGCATTAAAATATGCCATTCTTCACATCCTCCTCCATTTTTTTTCTAGTATGAACATTAATGGCTGGGAAGGCATCCTTTTCATCGGCGTCAATGCGGCAGTAAGGTAAAGATTAATTTAATTTTTTTGGGTGCATTTACATTTTGTTCAGTTTTGTCACCGGCGAATTTGTTGAAAATGTGTCTCTCAGTGTCCGCGTATCGAATGAGCTGGGGGCAGGTCATCCAAGAGCTACCAAGTACTCTGTTATCAATGTGGTTGTGCAATCTCTCTTGATCGGACTCTTCTTCATGGCAGTAATCATCATAGCCAAAAACCATTTTGAAGTCATTTTCACGAGCAGCCCGGAGCTGCAAAAGGCCGTGGCTCATCTTGCCTCCCTTCTTGGCTTCACCATGGTCCTAAACAGCGTGCAACCGGTAATTTCAGGTACTTCGATTTCTTGTTATCACCATCAGTGAGTCTTAACCTGTCGAGAAGTGCAACGTTATGAGATTTGATCTGGTAGAAGAAATTTTAAGTATGTATATATATATACCTTCCCTGTTTGATGTTGTAGGCGTTGCAATTGGAGGTGGGTGGCAAGCTTTAGTGGCTTATGTTAACCTGGCTTGTTACTATATTTTTGGACTTCCTCTTGGGTTTCTCCTCGGCTACAAGTTCAAATTCGGGGTGGAGGTGAACGTTTCTTCTCTGTTAACTGCTTAAATGACGTTTTTCAAGTACTTCAAATATATACTATCATCACTAGGAACTAAATCAGTCTTTCTAATTATTTGAATCTCCTGATGAAGTGATGAACAAAATTTTATATTGTCCTTATGATTGCTAATTATTAAGGAGGCTCAAAGTGAATGTGTGAAGTGTATAAGCTGACATGCATTTTCCTGCTGGCAGGGAATCTGGGCCGGAATGCTTTGCGGAACTGGTTTGCAGACACTTGTTTTGTTGGTAATAATATGGCGGACTAATTGGAGAAAGGAGGTAATTAATTATCGAAACATACTCAAAGCCTTCTAACTAAATCATTGTTCATGCAGTTTTGGATAAGTTCTCTTGACGAGTGGTAGCATTTTACATCTCAAACTTTAACTATTGTTTTCCTTTTACATTACCGTCTACAACTTCACTAAGAATATGCAACTAACTGGTTGAAGCGTAGCATTTTGCTTCATCAAATATTATCCTCTGTTTTGAACTTGAAATTTAATGCTCATACAATGTTTGCTAATAATAAATGGTTATAGACGTTTGAAAGTAATTAAGTGTTTAATCTTTTTGCAATAAGTATGAAAACAATGATTGTAGGCCGATGAAGCATCAGACAGGGTTCGCCGATGGGGAGGACAAGACGATGAAAAGGCTACTGGAAGAGCTTGAAATTGAGGGACTAGGACATATGATGTAGGGCAGTGTTTGCTTATTTGTGGTTGTTTCATTTCCTCTGTTTTTAGACAGAGTATTCAGTATGTACGCCGGCCTATTCTTGGCTTTCTACCGTCTTTAAAAGATTTGAAATTGCCTTAATTTTTTTATTTTTTATTTCATTTTGAAAACCCACGTATTCATTCAACAATTAAGCCATTACTTACGCATAACTTGCAAGAGAACCACGAAAGTTAAGCAAGCACCGTAGAGGTTGACACAAAAGATTCTCGTCAAATTATCCCTAAAAAACATCAAGTTTATATATATATATATATATATATATATATATATATATATATATATATACTTAACACAAATATGGTGGGAAAATTTCTATCTATAAAATAGCATAAATAGGAGGATTTATTGCATAAAATCAACCCAACACAACCACCACCAGTCAGATATCGTCCCTTTTTTTTCTGAAAATTACAAAAAATTCTTAAAAACTGTATTTGGTTCACTAAATAATCCAAAAGGGGTTATCTTTCTACTTCTTTATCGTTGGCTATTTTTTTGACAAAAAGTGGTCATTGACTATATTGAATCTTGACAACCGGCACTGACTAGATTAAATCATTTTCTAGACAAATAAATATCTTTTTATAAGAAGAGGGAGAAATTTTTTGATTTTACTCATGTAGTGAAAAAATTAAGTATAATAATTAAAAAATAGAAAAAATTTAAATTATCTAAAATACCCTCATTTTAAATAATAAAATAAATTCATTAAAAGTTAAAATTTTTTTAAAAAATGCTAATTGGTTGCCCTTATAATCTTAGGTGGCCATGCTCAAAGCCGAGGCTAGCCAAATCTAGTCACCCTTGACCTTTGGTAGCCATGTCCTGATCACCTACAGGTTGAGCAACTAGAGGTCTAGCCGCTCGTCAACCCTAGGCCATGGGCAAATCCCAATAATCTTTTAAATAAATCACTCTATAAATACAGATCAATAATTATCAATCACAACTAAGATTAATTTAAATATGATAAGAAAATAAAAAAACAAACCAAATCGGTGTTGATTTTGACAAAAAAATCCATTTTGGTTGAAGACTCAAAGAACATGATCCAATTGATCTCAATCCACATAGCACGATTACCTTCTCGTAACAAAAACATTTTTTTCTTCTATAATGTGCCCTTTCAAAATAGGCTCTTTCTACGATGAAACCTCAAAATTTTGTTTAAATACCCCAAAATCCCTTACAAAATCCGTCCACACCCGAACTGGGTTCGGACCCATATCCGCAGCGCCGCGGTGCTCTTCTTGTTTTTATTCTTTGTGCCAAACTGCTTGGCTCCCAGTGCTTGGGCAGGACTTCGCAGTCCCAAGTGGGTGTGAGGCTAGGCATCGTGATCCTAGCCACTTTTCTTGCCACCCTTGGCCGCCACCTTCACCGGTCGCTGCTTCTTGCCGGTTCTGTTGCTCGTCGTCGATGCCGCTCTCAGGGTGGAACGACTTCAATAATTTACGCTTCAAGGCATTTACTCAAAAAAAAAAAACGAAAAAAACATCAAATCATAGTTAATATTTGTCAAAGCTTCATTTCTAAGAACCCTTTGCGATCCTATTGTACTCATGTAGGATTGATGGTCTATCTAGCTCCGGAGTCGTCAACAACACCGATGCAATCTAGCGATATGCAATACTTAGTCGGCTTCGAGCTTATCTATCGGAAAACTCAATATTGACCAGAATTTTTAACCAATCAAAATTTAATAAAAAAATTAAATTATTATACTTTATTTTCTTATTTAATTAAAATTTATATTTGAAATCAATCCAAACCTATATATAAAATATTAAATTATTACTATCTATTTTATTATTTAATAATAATTTATCTATTAAATTAATATTTATTTGTACCATAAGTTACGTAGCACAACATTTGCATGACATTTTACCTAATTAAGTTTAAAAGTCATATATATCAAGATGTACAACTCATATATATTATATGAGCTACATAATAATTTAGTATGTACCACCACTCAAAATTTATATAAATAAATATAAATATGAATAATTAGGGAATTTAAAGATTTTAAAATCAATCTAATACTTGTAACCTGTTCATATTAATTATCTAAATAATTGTAATAAAAATTAATTTCAAAATATCTTTAAATTAATAGATTTTTAAAAAATATAAAAATAGGTTATGTTGACATTTAATAAAGATAATAATCTATCAACATCTTCTTTATATATTCTACTTTTCATTAGTGTGAACCATGGTTGCACGAATCGGCCGATTCCGTGCGGAATCGGCCGATTTAAATCGGATCGGCGTCGCGCCGATCCGATTTCGGGGCCGACTCGGTCGGCCCCGAATCGGGTCGTGAATCGGCCCGTTTCGGCCGATTCCGACCGATTTAACTCGGAATCGGAATCGGCCGATTTAAATCGGAATCGGTTTTTTATGAAATTACCAAAATACCCTAGGTATAATTTTTATTAAATTATTTAAGCATGGGTAAAATGGTAATTTGGATTTAAAAACCTAAATCATACCCTCCCCCGATTCCGCCGCCCGACTCCGACCTTCGCTCCGCCGCCCTCCGCCGCGCTTGCGCCGTCCTCCCTCGGCCGTCCTCCGTCCGACCAGGCCACCGCCGCCCGACTCCGACCTCAGCTCCGCCCTCCGCCACGATTCCGCCGCAGCGTTGCGACCGCCGCCCGAACTCGGGTTCCGCCGGCCGACGCGAGCGCCGCGATTCCGCCGTGAATCTGCCGTCCGACCGCCGCCTGTTCGTCCGACCGGGCTGCCGACATCCTCCGACATCGCCGCCGCGAGACTCGCCGCCGACCGGGCCGTCGGCGGCGGCGGGGGTAAAGAGTGGCATTTTCGTAATTAAAAGTTGACTCGAGTCTAACTCGAGTCAAAAATAATAATTAATTCTAAATAATTAAAAAAAATCTTAAAAAATATTTAAAAATATCATAAATTATAATACACAGAATAATATCAAAATAACATCAATATCCAATTTTAATATATTTATATTATAAATTGTCAAATTATTATATATGACCGATTAAATTAATTTGGACCGATTCAACAAAACCGATTCCTGGCCGATTCAGACCGATTCCGATTCCGATTCCGATTCACGGGAAAACCGATTCCGATTCCGATTCCGATTCATGCAACCATGGTGTGAACCATATTATATAAAATCGACCAAAAAATATTCAAATTAGAGGTACAAGTCATACAAACCAAATGAGGTACAACTCTCATTTAACTTTTCCCACTTTTAAAACATGAGGCACTCAAATTGTGCTTCACTGCATTAGGCATTTTTATTTTTATTTATTCAAAAATTTATTGGATGAAATGAAGTTTTAGTTTGATTTTTTAAAAAAATTTTAAAAAAAGAATCCCATCCTACCTCCAATGAAGCAGCCCATCTCACGCTATCAGACATTGACGAGGTCTTACTTTTTTTAAAAAGAATTTTATAGGTGGAATACTGATAGGAAAATGGCATTTTGCCATGTTGCAAATCGGGTATATACTGTGGCAAATTAAAAATTGCCAAGGTTAATTGTCATGGCTATGAACTGTCCCACATGGCGCAAGGAGAAACCAAATAATGTCACCGAAAATCATGGTAAAAATTTAGCCGCGGTATAGCCGTGATTATCGTGTGGCAAAATTTAACCACGGTGACTCTGTGGTTACCGTGCGGCAAAATTTAAGCACGTTGTAGCCATGCTTACCCCGTGGCAAAACTTAAAAGATAATAATAAAAAAATTAAAAATATTATGCCGGTGAGTGACAACAGTAATAAGGATGGTTCGACGAGGGTGTGCAGTGGCCAACACCACAGTCAACGGGAAGGGCAGTGAAGAAGCAAAGTCGGCAAGCAGGGTTGGTTCGGAGGGGGGAGGCGAGGGCAGCTATGGGGGATGGTGAGGACGGCCAGGGGTAGCAACATGTGACGGCGAGGGCAGGCAAAGACGGTAGTTGGGGCGGGCGAGGCAAGCGGGGGTGGCCAGCATCACGGCTGTTAGGCATAGTCATAGAGCTGTAACCAAAATGGGTAAGGATGACGAGGGCGGGAGCGGCATCAATGAGGGGCGAGTGGCGGCATGACAGAGCGGGTGAAGGGGATGGGTAGGGGCATAGCAGGCCCAATAACTCACTACCTTTATGTCTTTAACTTAAATATCTATCATCTAAGATATTTTACTAATTTATTTTTATATTGTATATAAATAAATATAATTAGTTATAATTAAATTTATTAATATATATATATATATGTATATATATATATAAATACTATATAATTATATTATTTTATTAAATCAAATTTGAGTTATAATTAAATTAAATTAAATTAAATTAAATATTATTTTATTTAAATTTAAATTAAAAAATTCAGATATAAATTTAAATATTTAAATATCAAATTTTAAATTGAATAAAATCAAACAAAACGCCGAAACTCACGAGCGTTAAAAGCCCTACCTATATCATCACCTCATTCCCTCGCTTTGCTGTGTCCTCCCTTCTCTAGTACTGTGCTGTGCGCCATCCTGATCTTCTACGTGTATCCTCTTCTCGTCTCCTACCCACGGCCATGATCGTGCCCGCTGCTCAACGGAGACTCCTCCGGCGATTACCGCCAGATGACGAGTGTGGGTGATGCATGGAGGGTGTACTTGGTGGAGTCACGTAAGCTTTGGGCCATTTGCGCTCCCATCTGCCTTAACATCTACTGTATGGTCTTGGTTCGACCACCCAGATCTTCGTCGGCCACATCGGCGCTCTCCAACTCTCCGCCGCTGCCATTGGGCATCTCCAGCTTCTCCTTCGGCTTCCTGGAGATCACTACCTTCTTTATTTATTTATTTATACCATCGTCACTCAGTTTGTGCACAGTTTCTTTTCTTAATCATAGTTTTTTTTAAAAAAGAGGAAAATTCTGGATGAGAAATCTGAATTCTTTTCACTCTGGATTTTTTGTTTGCTTGATTAATGACTAATTAATCAATTAGGTAGGGCGGCTCTTGCTGATTAAAAAAAAATTAAACAGGTATCTCTTGCAATAAATACCCTAGTGGGCTGTTATAAAAATATAGGGCACAAGCTGATATACCATCCGTAATCTGTTGGCATTTGCGGCCGTGAAGTGGGCACGGCCCCGGGTAGTTATACATGCTCAGACGCGAGGACCATTAAATATGTTAAACGTAACCTATATTATTGGAATTTGGGCGGCTCAAAATAAAACAAAAAGATGGCCCTTATTATTGGAGGGCTAAAAATGCTCATTTGAAATGGGCTCATAAAAAGTACTCTTTTTTTTAAACATCAATCATTGGTTGTATTGTGCGAACTTAAAGAATTTCCGCATTCCTCACAAATAGAGCTAACCAATAAAACAAAAGTTGTTGATAGAAAGATCACCTCGAAGCCTAAAAAACAATGACAAAAAACATTAAACCATCGTCGTCTTTGAATAATTAGAATAGATGGGCGGTCGATCTCTCTTTACTGCATCCCAGATTCACATGCATTGTTCTACACTTTCATGGGAACAAGACAGTAGTCACAGTAGCAGAGTACGTCTCTCTCATGGTAATGCGATTGGCTTTTGACTCAACACATAGTTCTCACATTCTAGACTAGTAGTGGCAGTAGTAGTCAAACGTATCTCTCATGTGCAAAGTTAAAATTTTACATATGGAAAATATCTGATAGTTGGGGATGGGGAGCGGCACTGTAAACCTTGTGTGGGCAAGCTTATGGTGCCGCCCAAGTTTACGAAAAATCCGTTCGGGTTCGATTCCCAGGATGATCAACGGTAGAGACGAACGGCGTCTCCACAGGCGTCGTTCCCGGGCGGAGCTAAATATGGTTCCAAATTCACATGCTTGGGGCTAATTGCAACGGTCTTGGATCATCCTCCTCGGCTCTGCCATCGTGCTATCGCCGCTGTACGTCTTCGCCAACCCCATCCTCCGACTCCTCGGACAGGATGAACGGATTGCTCAACTCTCCAGCGAGTTCACACTCGCATTGTAGCCTCGTATGTTCGCTCTGGCCGTCACTTTCCCCACCAGAAGTTACTTCAAGCCCAGAGCAAAGTGGGGGTCATGGCATGGATTGGCCTGGTGGCCCTTATATCTCAAGTCTTCCTGCTTTGGCTCTTCATCGTCTTCCTCGACTGGGGACTTTGTGGAGCTGCTGCTGCGTTTGATATATCCAACTGCTTTATTGCCATTGCCCATATTTTGTACGTCGTCGTGTGGTGCAGGGATGCTTGGCACGGATTTTCATGGCTGGCCTTCAAGGATATCTGGGGCTTTGTCCGCCTATCTCCTGCCTCCGCCGTCATGCTCTGTTTGGAGATTTAGTACATGGTGGTTCTTGTTGTCCACACCGGCCACCTCAGTAATGCCGAGATCGCCGTTGGCGCCATTTCCATGTGGTGATCAACTAGTCTATCCAATTTTTTGATTATCTGTTCGTTTAGTTCGTTTATCCTCAATTGATAGCTTACATTGTAGAGGGTGCATATATGTTTCAACAGTACGAACATAAATGGCATGGAGGGCATCCTTTTCGTTGGCATCAATGTGGCGATATAGTAAATATAACTGAATTTGCGCTCGATCTGATTTTGTTCGCTGACTCACCTCTCGATGTTAAATGTGTATCTCTCAGCGTTCGTGTATCGAATGAACTGGGATCAGGGCACCCAAGAGTTACCAAGTACTCTGTTATCAATGTGGTTGTGCAATCTCTCTTGATCGGGCTCATTTTCATGGCAGTAGTTCTCGTAGCCAAAAGCCATTTTGCGGTCTTCTTTATTAGGAGTTCAGAGCTGCAAAAGGTAGTGCTCGTCTTGCCTCTCTTCTGGGCTTCACCATGGTCCTGAACAGTGTTCAACCAATTATTTCAGGTGCTTTCAACCTATTTCCATCACCTATTTATGACATGCATCTGAGGCTGATTTGTTTATTGATGTTCTCGGATGTCTCCCCGTTTAAGTGCTGATTTTTTTTGATCAATATGTTAGCAGAAGATTCAAGGTTTTTTTTGTCATCGGTTATTGCTGCAGGTGTTGCTATAGGAGGTGCAGGTGGGTGGCAAGGTCTGGTCTCTTTTGTTAACCTGGCTTGCTATTATATTTTTGGACTTCCTCTTGGTTTTTTGTTGGGCTACAAATTTGAGTTTGGGGTGGAGGTAACAGTATTCATCAATCATCATTAAGCTGTGTTGGATTAAACAAGTTCGAAGTCTGAACTCGGTTGGCTGATATAGATTGTTATATTGGTGGCAGGGAATGTGGGCAGGAATGCTTTGTGGAACTGCATTGCAGGCACTTATCTTGTTGGTTATTGTGGGGATAACAAACTGGACAAAAGAGGTACGTAATAGAAAGGGCTCCTCATTAGTCGATCAAAAGTTTTAGTTCACAATGCGGAAAACTTCCATACCTAATACATTTGATAAGTCATACAACTAGTAGAAATGTTCACTTAGCTTTCAGACACAAGCAATGGTAGTCCAACAATACAGATTTTTTATCTCCCAAAAGTATTAATTATTCTAGTGGTAGTTCTTTTAAATCTGTGGATTAACATGCAGCAATTAACCATCCCAAACGAACATAGATCTTCACAAATTTAAATCGTAATATGAAACTTGCTCAGCTCAGATAATCTGGTCGATTTTTATTTATTTTACATGCATCTAAACTGTCACTTATCATATACTTATTTTTTTACTAATTGGAAAATAATTTAAGAAGTAAATAGAGTATTAACTACTAAAAACAAAATTCTCAAGACAGAGGCCATTGATCGACATACAACACTGATCAGACCCACTGCTAAGTAGTGACCATGGATGCAAGAATCGGCTAATTCCGTACGGAATCGGCCGATTTAAATCGGATCGGCATTGCGCCGATCCGATTTCGAGGCCGAATCGATCACCGAATTGCCCGAGTTCGGCCGATTCCGACCGATTTAAATCGGAATCAGAATCGGCCGATTTAAATCGGAATCGGTTTTTTTAAGAAATTACTAAAATACCCTAGGTATGATTTTTATTAAATTATTTAAGCACGGGTAAAATGGTAATTTAGATTTTAAAAACCTAAAATCAAACCCGCTCCCCCTACACCGCCGCCGCTCGTCCGCTCGCCGCCGCCCCGTTTCCGCCCTCCGCCGTGCGTCCCCGACTCTGGGCTCGCCGCCGACCTCGCAACGTCGCCGCCGACGTGTGGCCGGACCGAATCGGGCTGTGACGCACAAATCGCCGCCGACTGCTTCGGGCCGCCGACTGTTCGTCCGACCAGGCTGCCGACATCGCCGCCGCGAGACTCGCCGCCTACCAGGCCGCCGGCGGCGGGGGGTAAAGAGCGGAGGGTGGCATTCTCGTAATTAAAAGTTGACTCGAGTCTAACTCGAGTTAAAAATAATAATTAATTCTAAATAATTTTTAAAAAATCTTAAAAAATATTTAAAAATATCATAAACTATAATACACAGAATAATATCAAAATAACATCAATACTTAATCTTAATATATTTATATTATGAATTGTCAAATTATTATATATCACCGATTAAACTAATTTGGACCGATTCAACTGAACCGATTCCTGGCCGATTCAGACTGATTCCGATTCCGATTCATACAACTATGCTAAGTACACATCCAATATGTATGCTAGTGAATAACTAATTAGCAATCAACACCTAACATTCATTACACCCATCACTGATTACCTATTTGTACAGACCGTCTTACAAATTAAAATAATTAGCATTACCTTTTCAATTTATTTTCCTATTTATTACAGATTATTTAATATTTAGAAAAACAATTGAGGCATTAAAAATAAACACCCGATTACATATATAATCATGCATGAATATTCTACTGGTAACACAAAAATCTAACCATGTAAAACTTGTAAATTAACCGATTAATCCCTTTTAGGCCCACAGACCTTCACTTTAATTAGTTAACATATTTACACATTGATTAAGACCAAATAATTGTAACAACTATCAGTGGAATAACACCCCATTAACCAAAGCATGAAATAATCACTAGGGAACCCATCCTACACTCCATCCAATAAAACAACAACCAATGCCATAGATTTGGTATAAAATGTGCAGACGCTTAGAAGTTCTAGAGAACCGTGAGACATCGGACATGTAAAATTGGCTTTGAAAACGAGTGCATCGGTGCATGAACCATGAAAGCCCCTCACAACCAACACAATCAGCGGCAACATGAACCGGCCGGAAATAAAGAAAAGAAGGGAAAGAAAAGAAAAGAAAAGAAAAGGGAAGACTCGGCGATACACATGTCAACAAAACACACTCAACTCATGCAACACAAAACAAATTAAAAGGGCACAACAAATGAATGCACACTACAATGATTAGACAAGAAGAAAAGGAGAGGAGGGTGAGCTTATACCTGGCCTTTGTGAAGAGGAAGGAGAGGATTCAAGCAGGGGAAGATAACAAAAGATGGAGGAGTAAATTTGGTGCCCGACGCTCGGTAAACAGGAAGAAAGATTAGTTTGATAAACAAGCCGTGCCCACAATATCCTCCACAAACTTTGGCAGGACCAAATCTCTTACTTTCTCCGTCTTTTACAGCCATGCACTACCTCTCACAATCCACATCTGCCCAAGACGAAGGGTACGTTCGGCCTATGGTTGAACCCTAGCCGACCAACAAGAAAAATATATATATATAAAAATAAAATAAATAAATGAACTTATAAGAAGACAACCTATAGACTCTACCGGAAAAAACTTGCTAATTACTTATAAGGATTCTTAAGAATAAATTTAATTAAATAGTATTTAAGGCTCAAGTCTTACAAAACCCCAAATAAAATAACTTAATTATTTTTTAAGTTTTACAATATTAGTTCAATCACTAGAAACTAATCTCTACTTCGTTTAGTTGAAATTGACATCCAACTAATTAAAGTCACTATGAAGTATGAATGGGCAGATAACAAACTATTTTTATGAAATCACTTCTTGGCTCCCATCGAGTTGAACTATGGATCATCTGTTATTTTTATGAACTCATATTTACATCAACTAATCAGATTAACCATTTGTTTGCTTAAATGCTTATTTATCACATCATTGTTCCTTTCAACTTATTATTCCTAAGCAAATTTCTTTTGAGTGTAAATATTAAACTGCAAGCAGATGATGAAATCATATGAATTCTTTATGTGTATATTTTGTATGTACTTCTAAAAATTTCATGTTCTATATATGTGTGTAACTTACATGTCTTCATTACTCTACATATATATGCTTTCTTCATGACCATTTTCATTTTTTTCAATTGGTGTATATGATACCTTCCATTTTTAGTTTATCTTCTTTTTAAAATATGGTAGTAGCTTTGCATCCTTGGGTTACAATATCTATTTTAAATAATAGGTAGCTGCAAAGGGAGAGCAAGAAGTGGCTTGTTTTGTTTGATTCACTTTCATGTCTTTATCGTGTTTAGTGATTTTATCCACTAATTCAGGTGAAGGGGCATGATTATTAGCTAATGTGCTTGAGAATTTGACCAGCGGGGAGTGTTTTGCTTGTAACGGTCATCACATTCGTTTGGCTATTGAGAAAGTTCAAACTTTTGAGGAAAAAAGATTGTTTGGGAACATAAATAAAGAAGATGACTCGTATTATTTTCCGTTAACACCTATTGATTAAAATCTATCTCAAGATGAACTTGGGCAAACAGCAGGAAGGTTCAGAGATCAAATTGCACAACTTATGTGGCAAAAGAGATAAGCTATTATAGATTAGTTTTTTTTTGTTTCCTTGGAAATTTCATTATTTAGAAATTTTGCACAATTTCTTTTATATAATTTATGGATTGGTTTTTTTGGTTTTGTTCAAGTTTCAATGGGTACAATTATTTTTTTTCTCTATTTGATTGGGCGAATGCTATGTTTGTATAGTTTAAAACCTTAACTTTGGGTTAGGGCTTTACTCGTTTGTTGCCTTGCCCAATTTGGGTCAACTTCGAGTCAATTCGGCTTTTAGATCATGAATATGAAACCTAGATGATCATATGAGCAAGTTATAGAAGCTAGGTATGCTCGATATATAGATGATAGTTTTAGGTATGCTATAACAGAGCATGAGCTATTAGCATATACTCGAAGTATACAGATTTTTACTCATGTTAGCTTAAAGCTATGTTAGCTTAGGGTTTTAAGGCTAGATCTAAGTTGCTACAGCATTCAGTATCGATTTGGGCTTTTTCAGAGTATCTCATTTACATTTATTTTAAGATTTCAGACTACCATATTTCCCTTACGGGCCTAATTTAATTTGAGTTTTTGTTTTATATTTGATCCAGTTCAAGGTTTCGAGGCTCATTTAGTCCATTCTCCTCGATTTCTATCTATAGATCTCAGTTAGGCTTTGACTTAGTTCGATTTTTATCGGTGTGGATCTAAGCTTTCCAACTATATATATATATATCCTATGTGGACCCCACCAGACCTAAGAATTGTAAGAAGATGAGACCTCACCAAGTGGCAAGATCAGGTGTCCAGTAAAAATAGAAAAAAACCTAGCTCTCTTGTCCCACTATTTTGGAATTCTACCCCCAGCGCCATCCCCACTTTGGGCCACCGCGGGCGAGTCTACGACCACCCTGGTAACTTTTCCTCGTCGAGATCTTCCATTTGAATCTAGCCCCGACCTCCGCCGTGGCTGCAATCACCACAAAAAACTCCACCTAACTTGATGGCAATCCCTCCTCTTGGCGGTCGTTTTTCGACCAACTGACAACCGAACTCCGTCGATCACCATCTCCATCACACTCCTCGTCCTCCCCTTTGTCAAATGCATTCGGGGCAGCCTCCGCCATACTGCCGTCGGCATTTTCAAGTGTACGGGCACCAGTGGCCCTAACATGCCTGTTTGCTTGCATTTGTATCCCGTTCCGTTCATGTATGCATATTTGCAAGCACCCATATTCGTGTCCACATTGTTTGTGGTCGACTTCAAACTATGTCCACCTAGCAACGTCCAACTATTTGGCCCATTTAACCAAGTCTGGCCCAGCTCACCCAAGAACTCGACTTGATTGAGTCAAGTTGGTTTGACTAAGGTGACTCACCGTGATTGACTCAACAATCCTTATCCAGCCGTTCGTTTTTCAACCATTTTTGGTAATTTGAGACTTCATACATTAGTTTAGATACATATTCACATTATTTGAAATATTTTGATATTACGAGTGTTTATATTTATTTGCTTGCATTTGTATCCCGTTCCGTTCATGTATGCATATTTGCAAGCACCCATATTCGTGTCCACATTGTTTGTGGTCGACTTCAAACTATGTCCACCTAGCAACGTCCAACTATTTGGCCCATTTAACCAAGTCTGGCCCAGCTCACCCAAGAACTCGACTTGATTGAGTCAAGTTGGTTTGACTAAGGTGACTCACCGTGATTGACTCAACAATCCTTATCCAGCCGTTCGTTTTTCAACCATTTTTGGTAATTTGAGACTTCATACATTAGTTTAGATACATATTCACATTATTTGAAATATTTTGATATTACGAGTGTTTATATTTATTTATTTGTTATTATTTATTTCTTATTATTTATATATTTGTCGTACATGATGCATGCTCGTATGATTATTTTTTACTATTGATGATATATTAATATATTAATATTAATCTTATTCGTGTTTATCAAATTTTATTTATTTATGTATTTATTTATTTACTCACTCACTCGAATGTTATTAGTTAATTATGTTTAATTACATATTCATCTATTTGATGGCTATATTGTTATTATTCATGATTAATTGATACTAATTATTAATTAATTAATTTATCAAATTATTACTTATTTATTAATATTAATCTTATTCGTGTTTATCAAATTTTATTTATTTATGTATTTATTTATTTACTCACTCACTCGAATGTTATTAGTTAATTATGTTTAATTACATATTCATCTATTTGATGGCTATATTGTTATTATTCATGATTAATTGATACTAATTATTAATTAATTAATTTATCAAATTATTACTTATTTATTTGTTCATTTATTATTTACTCACATATGTGCTATTATTTACTTGCATTTAGTTGCATATGTATATAGTATAATTATTTTATCATTTTATGATGAGGGTATTATTTATTCTCATGTATTTATTATTTATCTATTTATCCATAAGTTTATTCATTTATTTATTTATTATTTGTTTTTTTGTGTTTTATTCCTTGTCATGTCTCGTTTTGTGTACTGAGTATTTAGTTGTAGATCTGTCTTGCATTATCCTTTGTTTGAGTTGATGTTATTGGTGATGTGAGCATAAATCAAGATCATTCATATAGAGTTATCTATCTTTTTCTTATTTCGATATGGGTTTTAGAGTCTAAACTCACCATAGATATGTCAATACGCTTGGAGTTTGAACCACAAGTCCATTAAAATTCTTCTAAGATTTACTACTCTACTCTAGAGAAATTTGATTTCCATATTGTAGGACGTATTAAGTATCAGATCCCATTAACACAGGCTATCTACACGCATTTTACTTTTGTGATTAGTAACCATCGATAATGAGATCTTTCTTATTGTTTTGAACTTAGTTCTACCTCATGTAACTTTTGGGCTTATTTATATGATTATCTTCGCAGCCCTATCTATAGTTTTTATCGAGTTTTTAGTGAACCAAGAGTTGGTGGATTTAACCTTGCATATTCCGTGAGCAGGCAGATATGTAGGTCACAGTGAAATCTAAATTAGTAAAAGGGTTGTTTTATTCCCGAAGGAACCCGAGGATCCTGACATCTATGTCTTAAGCTTCCTTATACTTGGAGGGGCGTGGAATATACGTGTACTCTTGTGTGTAATGCATGCCTAGATTTGTGGTATTAGAGGGTAATGATAGTGACTGCTTAAGAGTACTCAATCATTGTGCTATGAGTCAGGAGTTATATGGAGGTTTATAGATGGCTGAAGTAATGTGCTCTTTTCTGAGAGTGAGACTATTTATTGTTGAGAGAGCATTTGTCAAGAGCGACATAATACCAGTTCAGTTCGGGTTGTTATCGAGTGTGAAATTTAATGGCTCCTCAATAAATGCCATTGAGTGTTTACATGAAAAATATATATTGCTTTCTTTCTTGTGGAAATCAGATTCTACTTGCTAGTTTGTACTAGTTATTTTTTAGACAAGTGACACTTATTATTTAAGTTTTTCTTATTATACATGTAAATCTTATGGTCTTATGTCTTAGGTCGGCTTTGGTTAAAGGGTAGATAGATACTACACACATTTAGGATAAGCGTGCCATTGTTTTCTTTCGCTCTCTTCTTTGTGTTGATGTGTGTTCATGCATATTCTTGATAAATCATGATGTGTCTCCCCTTCCGAGATGCAAAGTTACTTTGATTTGTTTCTCGTTCGAGTCTTGTAAATTAACTAATTTAAACATGACTCGATTTGATCGTGACAGTTTTGATATGGTTTTTAGATGAACCAGAATCGAGGTGTTATATACATTTCGTGAAATTACTCATGTTATGCTCCAAGGCTCCATGATCTTATCAAGTACCAATCATATTGATCATATATTTTGTGAGCAAAGAGGCAAGTGAAATACATTGATTATGTTATAGTCAGTTCAATGGCTTGGACTTGAGGGCTGTAATATTGTAATATACAATCATGTGCAGTGTTTTTACAATTTCACAGTTTAAGGACGAAAATGGTATGAAAAAAGTAGAATAAAGATAAGTAGAGTTCAGTGAAGATTTTTGTTATTTGATATGGACAGGTTTATACTAATTGAAAAATTTTCCACTTACTAGTTCTATTCATTTTTTTATAAAGAGTTGTCACTTTGAACTATCACGGCATTAGTTGTTTTATACTAAGTACAAGTTGAAGTTAGTGCTTATATGTTTGAAAGGTTAATCAAGGTAGAAATGGGCAGTATTTAAACCATATAATTTGGCGTTATAGATTTAATTATAGATACTTTTTTGAAAATAGAAAGAATGAATTTTATACAGCTTATACAATTTGTGCCAAGTGTAACGTAATGGTGAATTTAGTGCATCATATGGTGCACCAAAATTGCATTTCTTAATTCTAAAACCTAATTTAATTTTTGCATAATTTTCTATCATCTTTACAAGAAAATTATCAATTTTTTCTAGAGCAGGGGAAACTCATTTTTTATAATTAGCTTCCTATTTTAGGGATAATTTTTTACGAATATTCTATTTTGTAAATTCAATATACAATTCTCACTTTTTTCAGTAACGCATGAATATAATCCCTGGTGATTCTTTGCAAAATTTATATATATCTCAATAATGTGTGAAATTCAATTTATTTGTAGATTCTCAATAATTCTCCAGGGAAAGTATTTTTTATAAAAGAACAGACATCCTCTAGGGAATCTAATTCCATGAGTTGCCCTGTTTCTCCTTCAGAAAGCAATTTTATGACTGAATTCACACTTGTTTGGCAAATAACAAAGATATACTTGAAATTTGAGTATAACGTCTTATTGACACAAAAAAAAACCCACTCTCTCACAATTTAAATTTATGTTAATTTTAAAATTTGGAAATTGGATTCGACGTGGAATGAGCTTGGCGTGGTTTGTGCCTACTCCTTGGCTGTTTAATATTTTATATAAAAAAGATTTTAGAGCTTAATATACATTCTATTTGTTAAAAAAAGCAATTAAAATTATGAAAAGCATGATATAATAAAATTTTTAAATGAAATATACCTGATTGTTAGTTTATATTCATAATTATATTAATTTATCTTAATTTTTAAAATAAAATTTAATATGAAATTAAAATTTAGCAGAAATTTGATAAATTATGAGTATCTACTTATATACATTATTTAGAGCAAAACTGTTTTTTCCGTATTTTGGACTTTTCTCCCACATAGTTAATTCTGATCCTACATAATACTTGAAAAATTGATAAATATGACATTCATTAGATAAACATAGAAAATTATAAAAATTTGATAAATATAATTTCACTCACATTTATAAGATAAATATATAAAGAACATGACATGATTAGCCACATAATACACGAAAAATTAATAAATATGAGGTTCACGTGTAAGACAAGCATGCAAAATCATGAAAATTGATAATTATAACTGCCTGTACAATAAATATAAAAAAGTTAATAAGTATGATATTTGCATATAATATAAGCATACAAAATTATTAAAAATTTATAAACATGACTACATTAATTTATAAAAATATATATATAATTGATAAATATGACATCAACCTATGAGATATAACATAAGCATGCAAAATTATTAAAAATTTATAATCATGACTACATTAATTTATAACATATATATATATATATATATATATATAAAAGTAATAAGTTTCCTGTACAGCCAAGATGGTTGTGCTGCAGTTAGATTCCAGCCATTGGATCGCGATCCAACGGGTGGAAAATAACCTCCACACCCCCACAACCCACCCCCCCTCCCCTCGCTGTGACGCCTTGATCCCGCCCCCTTGTTTTGCCCCCGCTGCCTTGGGTTCGCCTTGGGTCGTCGTGCACAGGCCGTTCAGCCTTGGGGAAGTCGGGAAGGGGGGAAGAGGCCTCGCTAGAGGTCATCGTCGCCAGGGCAGTAAGTGACTAGGAAAGAAAACAAGAAGGCAGTGGGTCGCCGGGGTAGGGAGAGGGGGAAGGAAGGGAGGCAGTGGCGAGGCGGCGTCGTTGGCTGGCTGCTGGTGGCGAGGTTTCTAGCAGTGGCGTGGTCGGGAAAACAACGGCGAGGGGAAGGAAAAGGTGACGGCAATTTTATAATAACAACTTGACTCGTGTCAATATTACAAAATATATTTCGAAAAATATTAAAAAATACAGTAAAATACCATAAAATAAAATAATCAAATTCTAACTCGAATGACATGTTCTGAACCTAATAAACCACCTAAAACTAATATTGACTCAAGTCGGGAGCGAGTCAAAATTTTATTACGAAATTATTTTGTAAAAAAATAAAACAAAATAATTTCGTAATAAAAATTTGACACACTCCCGACTCGACTCAATATTACGAAATAAATTTTAAAAATAAAATAAAATAATTTCATCATAAAAATTTGGCTCGCTCCCGACTCGAATTAATATTACGAAATAAATTCAAAAAAATAAAGTAATTTCATAATAAAAACTTCGCTCACTCCTTACTCGTGTTAATATTACGAAATACATTTTGAAAAAGTTGAAAGAAAGAAAATAAAATACCATAAAATAAAATAAACCATTAGAATTTGATTAATTTATTTTATGGTATTTTACTGGATTTTTATATTTTTTGGGATGTATTTCATAATATTGACTCTTGTGGGGAGCGAGTCAAGTTTTTATTACAAAATTGCCATTATTTTATTTTCTTCACCAACCCTCATTGACCGATGGCAATTTTATAATAAAAACTTGACTTGCTCCCGACTCGAGTCAATATTATTAAATAAATCCCAAAAAATATGAAAAAAATATAGTAAAATATCATAAAATAAAATAATCAAGTTCTAACTCAAATAACATGTTAGGTTTAGGTTTAGAACATGTTATTTGAGTTAGAACATAGATTATTTTATTTTATGACATTTTACTGTATTTTTTAAATATTTTTTGGATATATTTTGTAATATTAACTTGATTCAGGAGCGAGTCAAGTTTTATTACGAAATTGCCATCATCAATTTCCTCGCTGCCGGCCGCCCACTGCCAGCCAGGAACACCATCAATCGCCCGCTTCCAATGAGGGATGCCTCGCCATTGCCTCCCTTCTTTCCCCCTCTCCCTACCAATTTCCTTCCCGGCCACCCATTGCCGCCCACCTTCCACGCATCACTACCAACCACCAACCACGGCTACGACTTCTGGTGACCATCTTAGCCTCGTCCCCGCCCATTCCTGACTCATCCCAAGGTGACCTAAGGTGGCAAGCCAAAACAGGGGCGGGCGCAGTGGCCGAGCATATTAATTGTATATTTATCTAACAAGTGAATACAGTTATGTTTATGACTTTTTCATGTTTATCAATAAGAAAAATTTTAAACTCAAATTTTTTAAAAAACCTATTAAACATAAACATGATATTTATTATTTATGTATAAGATAAATATACAAAATTGATAAATACTATATTTATGTATAAGACAAGCATACAAAGTTGATAAATACGACACTAATTTATAAGATAAATATGTAAAATTAATAAATATAAAAATCAATATATAAGATATATCATGTGCATTGCACGAGTAATTACAAGTTACTAAATATAAAATTAGTTTATAAGATAACCATAAATATATCATGTGGTTATCAATAAGTAATGTCTCAGAAATAAGTGATTATCAATAACCCGTTGGGAAGGGGCAAGGAGTAGAAGCGGGGAGGAAGACGACGACGACACCGACGGAGACCGTAGCCTGCGGGAGCGGACGGCTGCGGGGACGGCGCCGACGGTGACCTGTCGCCGGAACTTTGTGGGAGAAGACCACACACCGCCGGAGACTGTTTTGATCTAGCGCTGTGCGGTTGTGTGGACGGTGGTGTACTAAGGAGCAATGTCGGCGGGGTAGTAGTAATCAATCGACTTGGTCGAGGTCGGGGATATACCCGCCCGTATCAATCTATTGCGATTTCGGCAATTCTTGGTGAGCAATTGGAAATTTGTTTCTGCTTTCCTGTTTGCATTGATCTTTCATAGATTGAGTTGTTGATTGTGTTTCGCATAATTGTGAGAACCCCATGTGAATAGTGGTTTTGAACGAAATCGGCACTAGTCTGTGTGAGAATTGTTTGAAAACAGGTGGATGAATGGAAACAAGAAGAATTGTTGTTGTCGAATTAGTTTTGATGCGGCTATGGGAAGGTGAGGTGGATTATGTCAAATACGAAGGGAAAAGTGGCGTTGTTTGTTAAGATTGGGCTGTTTTTGGAGGCTAATTTTGCATCGGACTAGGATTGAAGTGGCGTATAAATTCAGGAATTTTCAGTATAAAAAAATATGGGGCAACTGGTTACTTCACAAATGAGAAAAAGTGTGAATTTCGGGAGTGGGGGATGATGATATGTGTTGGAATGAAGAAATTGTACTATTTGAGTCAGTGGCAATGCGAGCTAGGTTTATATTTGTGGGGTTCGAAGAGCACAGTGTTGCCACTAGTTCATGTCCAGTTAAAGAAGTTTTTGTTAAAAAAATCCTTTTACTAATATCTGAAATATAATGCTTGCGGAAAAGTCTATTGTTATATCCTTAAACGGACAACCTTTATTTAATTTGAATCTAAAATTAAGTTGTTATTTTTTTAACACTGATAAATGCCCTCTAACTTCCAGTCTCTGACTTTAAGTGTTTGAAAGTCTAGTAATGCTCCTATTCTTTTTTAATTGCTCTTTTTGATGGAAATCCTTATTGTCCTTTTCTTCTGGTGCAGTCCACTTACGTTCATTTGGTCTATAATCAGTAGTTTGACTGGCTTGTTAACTGAGGAATGGGTGGATGTTGTTGCTCACATTCTAGGAGGAGGGCAGCTTTAAGTGCGGCACCTGTTTACTATTATGTGCGTGAGTCTATTTCATATTTTCGCGTGGCTATTATAGGATTGATATCAATAGTAGGTACTTGCGATAAATAAGAACAAATGATTGATGTTGATATCTCTTACATATGACATAAAATTTATCTGGCTTTATGTTAGCTGCTCAATGGACTAGTAGGACTTGATGGTTTTCTCTGAAAAGCTATATCCTACTGAATACAGCTCTTTTGTGTTGTACTTTATTTATTGGCGAGTGTGATCATTGGCGTGTTCTAGTAACTCTAGTTACGCCACATTTATTGTTAATATGGTCAATATCCATGCAATTATCATTATTATATACTCAGTAGTATCGTATTTTCAACTTAGTGGGATGATTTATGACTAAGTTCATTGTTTGAAATCCTGAGAGTGCTTTACATGCACGTTCCTCTTTACATTTTATGTTTGCTTTTTTGCTGCCTAAGATGTGATGCTTCTGTCCATTTTTAGGCAATAGCTTAATTCCTTGATCCAGGAGTACAGAACTCGGTTTTGACTGGGCCACGTTGACTGAGAGTTGTGAAGCAAATCATGGCCTTGAGTGGAAGGAAAATGTATACTGGGAGTACTAGTTGTACCTAGTTTCTTAGTAATCACAATAGAAAATTTATAGATAATCTTACCGTCACTTTAATTCAAAGTACTAAATTTGAGAGGAATAATTGTGATTTTTGCAAGTTAACCAATCCTTTCTAATCATAGCCAAATACTATCTGTTTGGGCATCTCAATTTTGAGGTTGCACATTAAAAATTCTATTCAAGGAAGGATTGCACATAAGCTATGAATGTTTGGCTACATTTTCATTTGCAGAATCCTGTTTTTTGGCAGCATGATTTCTTTCTAATCTAATCCGTATCATTCTTTTATTGTTTTTATTTTCCTAATTTGTTCCTACTGAACATTAAGTCTTGCTTTTCTTTTGACAGTGCCCACAGAATTTAGAAGCGCATAATTCTCTGCCCTCTCGTCGTGGTGGAGAGTCTGCAATATCTGCTGGACTCTTAGTTGACAGGAACTTGGAAATACCCATACCAGATTTATATCGTCCCCCACCAGCACCACTCCCATATGATGTGAATTTAGGTACTCACCATCAACTACCATCTGGAAACTTAGAAAACAATGTAAAAAATGCTGGGATTACCAGAGATAGTGTTAGTGGATGCAGTCTGGAAAATTTGCTTGCTTCTGAAGATGCAGAGACTGACGAAAAGGGCAAAATAGATTCTGAAGTTGATATTATTGAATCTGGAATAAAACCTTCAAAATCTACCGAGTCAGCTGTTGTTGGAGTATATGAGGAGGATGTGTGCCCAATTTGTCTCGAAGGTAAAGTGTTCGCCCTCGCTTATGTTTGGGTGGATGCATGCTCTTTAAATGTTGTATTCGCGTGCTATCTACATGTGGTTAAAATATGCATCAGCACAAGTGCGTATGCGTTGATATGGTTATATGCTGTTGAAGGTTGGTGAATTTATACAGACATGTTGTCAACTTCAAAATTTGAATTTGTGAATTGCAAGTCCAAAAAGAAAAATATGTGCTCATTTTGTATCAAATTTTAACTTTTATATTGAAGATTAATGTTTAAGTGTTGGAGTTGACTCTACTCCATAGGCTAACTATTGGAAGATACTGTGGGCGCCTTCTGAGGATTTGCTGATTGTAACTTTCAAAATTATGGTGGTTGAAAAAGTTCTTTCTTGATGTAGTATTGATTGATCTTTTTGCCTTTCTATGATGAACTTCCTTATTGTATTCTTGTTTTTGTCATTTCTAGTTGTTAAAAGTATACTTCTACTTTTGCAGAATATGTTTCTGAAAATCCAAGAATCATTACAAAGTGTGAACATCATTTTCACCTCGCTTGCATTCTTGAATGGATGGAGAGAAGTGAGAGCTGCCCCATCTGTGATCAGGTTTGTTTCTTATTGCCTCTATTTCTGCACTTGTATGTTTGCTTTATCTTTCACTATCTGACTGTTGATAAGGAGCTTATTAGCCTTCTAGTAAACCTTAATCTAGATGTCTTGGCTATTGACCTTATTCAATGTCTTTCCTTTATGGTAGTATTAGTATTTTTCCGAAATATTTAAAGGAGGAATCACTCTCTTGCAGGAAATGATATTTGATGAAAATTTTGAACTTTAAGTTGGACTCTTAAGAATGAGGGGGTGGGGGTGGTGGTGTTGACAAAATATGAAATGTTGAAAAGCTTCTCCAGTTTACTTCAATGTAAAAGAAAAAGTCAAAATGTCGCAGAATAGGGCATATTGTGGAAGTAGTTCATGGCTTTGATTATGCAGGTCTCATGTGAAAATTCCTGAGTGGCCCCGGTTTTATTGTGTGTATAGCTTGTCTTCTTTCATCGTTTGGGTTGGGGTGGGTTTACGATGTGAGGTGGATGCACGATTCTTTGGGGGGAGGGGGTCTTGTAATTATCTGAAAGCTCGGATATGTGTTTTCTGAAAATACAAATCATTAATTGTGAAAAAAATAAAAAGAAAAAAGACCCTCTGTAAGAAAAATGGAAATAGGAAGTTGTTATAGTATTTAGGGCTTTTAGAGAATTTGCGCGTTGTTGATATGAGCTGTTTTATGTGAACTTGGTCGGACGACGAACATGGGGATCAACTTTACTCAACCCCTTTAATTTCTTCCCATTTGAGTCTATTGTGAGGGTCCAATGCCAGGAGTTTTGTTGTACCGTCGTCAATATGTAACATTAATGAAGCAAGGTCACGGGTTGTGGTTAAAGGAATGGAAAATGTTTTTCACAGGGTGTGAAAGGAGAAACATCGCGACACGTGAAAAATATGAACGGGAGGTGTATTTTTCCTTGCATAGAATTAATTGCTTATACTGTGATCAAAATGAGTGGGACAGGAAAGATTGTTGGCTGCTTTGCTTTGAAAAAATTAAAAATCCAACAAGAGGTGAGCTTTTTAAAATTAATTAACCACGTTTCGAGGTCTGTGTAAACTATCGGAAAATTGTTTTTTCTCAACCGCCTTCAATGTATTTTTTAAAATTTCTAATCTTATATATATCTTTCGGTTAATCGATCCAGTATTTCCATCGAAAGCCTATTGTAGATGGATTGGGCGGAGATCCTCAATTGCCGTCACCCTATCCTTGACGGGAAAAATCGAAAACAATATGTAGGGAACTAATGGGTCCCATCATTATCCTTCATTTCTAATTTAAACCTATCGAAGAAAATCATTATCAACGAGCGTATTCTCTTATGAGGAGGCTATCAAATACGTCTTGATATGTCAAACTGTGAAGGAAGTTCCCTTGCTTTTTTAAGTTTCTGCGGTCTCAACCTCGACGCAGTCTCTTGTACATATGTGGGTGGCTCTTAGTCCACCCGCAATACTCAATTCGTTGGGAATTGTAATGAATTTAATGAAAAGAAGATTGGCGTAAGTTTTTCCCAGTTTGCATTATACAATCTTATATACAGAACCGAGTGGGCAGTAGACAGACAAGAGGTAGGACGATGTGGGCATGAATGACTAAATAATTCGCACATATGACTTATGCTACTAGAGTTTATTCATCGGGATCGATGCATATATATAATAAATTCATAGAGCTTCTTTTAGATATATTGCACGAGCAATTTCATATAATGAATTGAGTTAGATAATGAAAAGGGAATTGAGTGGCTGTGTGACATTATGGCCAGCCACTTTCCTCCTAAAGACTTCACCTCCCCTTCGTGCGTTTCAGTTTACCGGAGTATTTTCTATACGCAAAAGGACGAAGGCTCGGCAATGATAAAAAAAGAAGTGTTTATTATTGGGCTTTGTTGTCGTCTTTCAAGCTACCAGTCAAAGCTGTAACCTCCACAAAGCTCATTTAATGTTTATATAAATATATATATATATATATATATATAAATATATATAATATTTTATGAGAGTCCTAACCCAGCAAGCCGTTTTGTCTCCTCCCCCCCATCCAGAAGAGGCATATTGTCTTCACAATTGCAAGCATGGCTTAGAATTTGCTGAAATATTCTAGCAATTTTCAGCTGGGAAGACACTCTTGAGTCGGTCGACTTCAAACGAGTTTGTTTATTCTCCAAAAGTTAATTTTTCTTCAAAAAAAGACATGAATTGTTTTTCTCTTCTTTCTTTCACAAGTTGGTTGCCAAATATCTCTCTTGTTATAAGTACATAATTAATCTATAAATATTCACACCGTAAAGGTGTACAAATTGAGCTGAATGCATGTATCTAGCTAGAACTCATGCCGAGATCAATACAAAGTAGTTCACCTCATCTATATGCTGACGCAACGTGCAATTCGTTCCGTGCATTACATTTCTTAAAAACTCATGTTAGCTAGCTAGTTTAGCTTCCATGATCTCTCACTCTAATGTTAAAAAATATCAATGATGTACTTAAAAATAGATTATTTTATCTGTCCGTTCTTATCTTCTCATTTATAAAGTTTAGAAGCAGAATGACAACCATAATTGTCAAACCAAACTTGAGTATTTTCATAACCTTTCTTTTATCAGAATAAGTATATAAATGAGTTCTAGCTGCATTGGTAAAGTTACAAAAAATATGTGGTAATCGGCCATAAGGTTAACATGGCTGAAAGACCCAATCACTTTTAAATAAACCACCCACCCACTAAATATTTTTATGGTAGTTTGTTTTTTCAAGAATAAGTGGTACTCATATCTATGTTTCTCTATTTATTCATTGGGTCTTAATTAATGTCACTAGTCTTCATATTCTATAAACTAGCCTAATTATTCATTAGCTGTAAGACTTTCCAATATATTATTTTCTATATATATAGCCTATCTTAATGTTGCTGATGAAATGATGATTAGGGTTGCTAATTGAGCGAGCCAGCTCGTGAGCATTTAGCGTTCGGCTCGGCTTGACTCGACTCGAAACTCGACATTTAAATGCTCGACTCGAACTCGACTCGAACTCGAATCTTACGAGCCGAGCTTGAGCAAGGTCGTGTTCGACTCGACTCGACTCGGTTGTAACTCGAACTCGACTCGAACTCGACTCGTAGTTCGACTCGAACTCGACTCGTAGTTCGACTCGAACTCGACTCGACAAAATAATATAATAATATAGTCTTTATATTATATTTTATATATATATATATATATGAAATATAATAACAAAGAAGCAAGATAGTTGAGATGGTAAGTATTCACCTTGATGACTTCAAGGTTGTGGGTTCAAACCACAATGACCTCACTTTTTTAAAGTGAGGTACTTTTAACTTTTAATCGAGCTGGTTTCGAGCTAACGAACGAGCTGGCGAACGAGCTCAGAAAATTAAACAGTTTAAGTATATTCGAGCTCGAGTCGAGCTCGAACACATAAAAAGTATTCGAGTCGAACTCGAGCATGTATGTCCAAAACTCGTTCGATCTCGAGTCGAGTTCGAACGAGTTTCGAACTATTCGAGCCGAGTTCGAGCACATGTTCAGCTCGGCTCGCTCGCTCAATTAGCACCCCTAATGATGATTATAAAAATAATATCACTAGTCTCCAATTTCTAATAATACGATCTTAATTAAATGTGGTAACTATGAGTCTAAAAAATAGCTGCCAACAGTACGTAGTCCCCTCAAACTAAGTTTGTAGCAATTAATTAATTAATTAATTAAATTGGAATCCATGATTTTATAACTTGTTTTTTACGCTGCGAAGATACTAACATTGAACGTAGCATGCCAAGCCAGCTGCAAGTGATGCAAGAGCCACGTTACAAAACAGCCAACCCCATGTGACCTTCAATATGAACTATACAGATTCCCCAGACTGACAATTTTCAATTTTATATGAAAGTTCCAACAGAGATGAATGACATTTATTATGCCAAATTTCCCATAATATGCAATGAAACTAACCAATGCAAAGTATTTGATTTGAGACTTAGTTGTATAAGGAGGCAGATATAATATAGCTAGAACAAAGCATACATATATATTATGTTGGGCTTTGTCAACTTTTAGTATCCCAATGGATCATGCCAACACCAGCAAGTAGTCAGATAATAGGTTAACATTCTACTTGTTTAACACACTTCTTAATTCTCAGCTCGATAGTATTTACATGCCCAACTCATTTCCCTTGGGGGTTATTGGCGGCACACTAGTTCTTCATCATTCGGTGAGCTAAGGCATGAAGATCCCCAACTTCATTGTGAGAATGCCTTTTCTTCGTGAAAGCTTGCAGAGAATGCATCTCGCCGGCCTCCCTGTAAGCTGATAGATCATGAGTTTTTAATCCACCAATGCTGATGTGATCCATGGAATCGATGGCTGCTCTTTGGGTACCCTCTGGGGTCGTGTAATATGGATACAAATTACATTCACGGTGAAGCGTTCCAACATTTGGCATCCATGGATAATTTTCTGGTGTCCGATATTCAACCAGATTGTGGGCTAATTGTGCTTTCACTTCCATAAGTTGAGCTTGTAATGCTGCTACCTGCAATCAAATATTCTTTAAAGTTTATCTTCTACTCCATGTAATGTTTCTAATATTTTGCTAGCTAATTAAGCAAGATCTAGTTTATGAATTACTCCGTACCCCACGCGGAAAAGAAAAACCTTACATATTAATTAAGCTCATTCACACTTTTATCTATATATATATATATTATATCCAATGATCGTGTGTTATAAACATAATCAGCATGATATATACACTGAAAAATTTAAAGATAACTACTGTGCTGATTCAAATAGGCAAAGAGAGCAGAAGAAACATATCATCAAAGAAATTTGATGGCAAAAAATATTACAAATGCAAATCCCGTGTAAATTAAGAAAATCATCCATTGAAAGTATTGATGTATGCATGCGCTGATTATGAATAGTTCGGATTTTTAAAAAAGAAAAGAGACACAAAACAAAAATCTTCAAGATTAATATGATCCGAACTGAGCTAATTAAGTAAATCACATGACTCAAAGCATGTCATTAGTGGAATTATTTACTATCTCAACTCAAATTAATGTTCGTAATAGCTCCCATGGTATTGGTTCATGGCCGAAAATTGATCAAACTGCTTATTAGACTTCGAAAAGGGAGGCCATAGTCGTAATCGGTACAAAAACATGCACAAAGCTGCAACAAAAACTATAATATGTACACTCGATGTATGTATGTATGTTATATACCTGCTGCTGCAAGGCGAAGATATGGGCAACACAGCCATACACAGGGTCCCGGATCCTGGCCTGTGCCTCATAGGAAATGGTGACGATGGCCTCGCACCGGTCGGCCTGCGGAACATGAACAAGAAGCTTGGACACGTTGCTAGCCCCAAAGATCTTGTGTATGGCAGCGAAGCGAGCCGGACCCTGCTCCGAGCAGAAGTAGGGAGCGAAGATGCAGTCGGAGGTGCACTTTCGCCGGAGGAACTTGCAGGCACCACAGGGTGAACCGGCGCCGGTCCCACTAGCCATGCCGGCGGCCATGCTGTTGATCAGTAGAGGAAGAACTATATATATGGGGCTGTTTTGATCAATAGAGGATGGGGTGGTTCATGGGTGGAAGGATATAAAAGGGTTAGATGGGGGGACAAGGAAGGTCTGGGTGTAGGGTTTGAGGGGAACAAGAATATAATGGTGTGGGACGAAATGGTGTCCTGCGTTTTCAAGGGGATGGAGGCTTCGTGGGGTTGGGGTTGTATTTAATGGATTCCATTGAAATGGAGCTTTGAGTTTGAAGAAGTTGGCACTGCTCATGCTGATCATATATTGTTCTTTTTTTATAATGTTAACACAGGGAGAGATCAGAGTGACAACCGTAAGCTGCTGCTTTCGTCCGCCAAACGCCGCACTATCGGACTTGTGGAAGCCTTTCTATCTCTACTTTCCGCTGTCTTTCTTTTTTCTCCTTTTGTTGAATTGATGAGATACATATGACTTCTTGCCAGTTTGCTTCTTCTCATGATTTTCAATTAGCTGCTAACTAAACCCATCAAAATCTCACCTTGTTAACTAGCTAATTAGATATACAAGTTCTTTGCAAAGTTCTGCATCTTCTTTCCATTACCGATTAGTAAGAAGATTGTTATGTCAATTAGGTCGGTTTTGCTGTTTGTGACATGAACGGAGTCGACCACCAACATGGGTCGGTGATAATTTTTTGTCTACGCAGTTCCAATGTGTTGTGTTTGATTGATTAATTATTTGTGTTTATTAATTAACGGGCATAAAATAAGTGGAAAGTCTAAAAGAGCTCTAACTGATTTGCTGCTTCTTGAAATAGTTTAATCAAGGAAAGCACCTGTGCACGTCAGGTATACCAGACATGTTTCGCAAGTGTAACCGAGATAAATTAAATGTGCGGTTCGATGCATTCACTTGAAGAGCTTGGCTAGCTTTTCTAAACTGGATTAAATGATTACAAATGGGTTTCAATTTTTAATTGCAAGGGATTAAGAAATATGCTGGCGGAAAAGAACTGATTAAGAATCTCTTAATGGGGGGTGATTATACAAATCATGACATTTCTTTGAATACTATAAGACACTGGTCAAGCTGCTAGCTTCTCGAATGAAATTAAATGTGGATTTAATCTTACAGCATATAAACTAATTCAGACTAGCTTCGATATATTATCTCCCGTACGAAGATCAGGTTTAAGGTGCAATAGAGAGAGTCAGAAGATATCTTTCTAAGCATAGAAATGTCTTGCGATATTGACGAGGAGCATGTGCAAGCTGCTTGCTTGAGTTTAGAAGGTGAGTAAATGGGTTTTTGTCTATCATTCAGTTTTAAGATTTGTCTTCGTCCGTTTGCAGACTTGCAGTTACTCTGGATTTGTAGTCTTGCAAAGCAGGTTACAAATATCGCACTTTTTTTGTAGTTGTTATAACTTCGCCCTCTGAAATAAAGCTTGAGCTAGCTTCTTCTGTACAAAACTAACCATATCCTGCCACAAAAAAATGTAGCTATCACACCATTCATGAACAAGGTGAGAGAGAGAGAGGGCATATGCATATTGCGTGTGTATGGACTTAACACAAATCGGCAAAAAAAAAAAACCCAAGAGGACATGTACTTCGCTCACAAGCAAACTCATCTCATATCGAGAAACTCTAACTGACGGGTCCAAATATTTGGTTATGACCTTACAATTTCAGGTCTAACATTAAATACTTGAGATTAAGCTTTGGTTCTATTTTTCAAAATCGCTTTTAGGCCTTCTTATTTACGCTTTTAAGGGCCTTAAGTAAACATCTTAACATTTTGCTGCTTAAAAACGAGTTGACTTATATCTTGAGTGGGCTAACTAGTATATATAATTGGGCCTAAACATGCATGATCTTTTGGTTCAGCTGATTAACTGCATATAAAAACCACATACAAGGAAGGTCAGGCCCATTACTTTCAGCCCAACTATATTTGCACTTCTAAGTCCACGCCACTATACCAGCTAGCACTTGATATCTTCTTGTGTGTTATAACTTATATCGACGAAAAAACATGTATGGCAAGCTTTTCATGCATTCAACATTACCCTTATTCCATGCAGGCAGACCGGCTAATCTAATATATGAATTACCTAACGAGAATTGAAGATACCGAATGCAGAATAATATTTCTAATTTATAAATTTTTCCTTCCACTGATGAAAAAAGCTTGGAAGGGATTTCTCAGCTTCAATGATATATAGTCGACAAAAATATTAATGATTTGTAAGTGGCTTAAAGCTTGGTGCCGCAACATTTAATTTTTCACTGATTTAGGATTAGATATGAAAAGTCTTTTCAGACCCATAATTGATAATTGCTATATAGATGACTGAATTAGTTTATGGTGCTTTATCTTTTAAATCTGAGGCCAATTTAATTTGTAGTGACCGTAATAATCATCCTATGCTTATAAACTTGGAACCAATTCAAGGTGTGGGCATAGTTTGAAAACTCCATTCTTAAGTCGACTCGACTCTTGTGGCTTACCGAGTCAAATTTCATAGACATCTTATAGTGATTGATTTAGTAATTGATTTTATATTATAAAAGTTATTAAAATATATTATTTTTAAGATTAATTAAATTAATATTTTTAAGTAATATAAATCATATATTTATTAATTTTAAGTGTTAAATAAGTAAAATATACAAATTTCATATAATTTTTTATTTATATAATAAAAAAATTGACATAAATGATCTAATCCAAGTTTTGAATTTTTAACCATGGGTGTGTGTGAGAAAGTAAAAAAAAAACTCAATGTTGAATTCTTGAATAAAATAATATTTTACATAGAAGGGTGATATTTTGCTATCGATAGCAACCGGTTCACAGGCAGCTGTTACATGGTACATGGCGTGCGTGCTGGGTTAGCTAGGGACATACGTCACACATAACATTCCTTCTTGCCTGAATATTCGGTCAGTTAGATACTCAAAACAGCCCTACAATTTGGTTTACATTTTTCCACTCCGACCGGAGGCGAACCAAATTAGAGGGCAGCTAAACCGACCAATTTTTGTTTAGCTTGATTCAGCTATAAACTATTTAAAATTTTATTTGATTATAAATTGATTATTTGATTATAAATTGATTAGAAAGACAGTATATATATCTATATTTCAACAAACTTAATTATATATAAAATATTCTAGATATATTTACATATTAACTGTTGGGTTTATCACACATCATATTTTGAGGTGACCCGTTCTTTGTATATAGGTTAATGGAAAAATTTTATTCCTTAAACTAGTTTTTGAATTAAAAGACACCCGTGAAACTTATTACAAGTCTCCTTTTAAGGGCTCGTAGGGCCTAACATCAACATGATCTAAAATAAACTATGAACAATTCAGATTACTCAATTATAATAACTCACATAAAATATAATTTTTTTATTTCAAATTTTCAATTGATTTACGGTATCAAACTTTCTTCTCTAATTATAAGAAGTAAAAACCCTTTACATAATAAAACAAAATTAAAACTATTGTTCCAAAGAAAGTTATGTACTTGTTATAAATTATTATTAATTAACCCACTCATTGAGTGATCATTAACTAACAGATTATGTTACGCCTTGACAATAAACTTTTGAATTGGTATTTTACTATTATGACGCTCTAATTTTCTCACTTGACATCCAGACATGAGGACAATCGTGTTGGGATTAACCAAATATCCAAATCCCCATTTTAACATATAATTAATGAGAAATAACAATCAAAATATACACATAATTGACCTGAAAAGAAATACCAACTAAAATGGACAACAACAATTTTACGTGGAAAACCCTAAATTTGGAGAAAAATTAGCAGACAGTCGGATCAAATTTATTATATCACAACTTGATACAGAAAATATCCAAGGGAGAATAAACTCACCAAAGCATTCACTTTTCTTTAATCCACACAATTTTCCTTTTTCCCCTCATCACCCTCTTTCTCTACAACTAAGAAGAAATGCATCTGTCATTGTTTTTTATCTCTCTCACAACATAAAATGCATTTTCTAAATCCACTTTGGTTTTTGGCCAAAATAGGGTTGACATTTCATGTATTTATGGGGGAGGGACAACCCAACAAATCCCCCCTTCCCGACTCCTTGAAATACTTCTAGCCGGCATAGGAAGCTCTATCCATGTCTACTCCATTCTTGCAGTAAACATGTTTCTCCTTTGACACAACTTTAGTCATCATATCTGAAATATTTATTTCGGTATGAATTTTTGTTAGCTCAAGAGATTTATATCTCCTACCCAGTGATATCTCACATTAATGTGTTTGCTCTTTGAATGAAAACTTGAATTCTTACTTAGGTAAATTGCACTCTGGCTATCACAGTGGACAATGTATATCTCCTGTTTAACACTAATTTCATTAAAAAATCTTTTCGTCCATAATATTTTCATACAAGTTTCTCTAATAACAATAAATTCGGCTTCAGTTGTGGATAATGCAACGTACTTTTGCAACTTAAGCGGTCAAGACATAGCCCCATTAGCAAAATTAATAACAAACCTAGATGTTGACCTTCTTGTCTCCAAGTCATCTGCCATGTCTACATCGGTGTAGCCAACCAACAAAGATTTATCGTTTCTAAAGCACAAACACATTTTGGATATACATCTCAAGTCTCAAATACCTTCTTATCCATTTAATTACTTGTCAATGTTCTTTGTTTGAATTTGCGAAATGCCTGCTAACCGTTCCAACTGCATATGCTATGTCTGGCCTTGTACAAACCATAACATATATCAAATTACCAACAACAAAAGCATAAGGACCATTTGTCATTTCCTTTATCTCTGTTTCACTTAAGTTACTTTTCTTCAACTTGAAGTGACCCCCAAGTGGAACTCCAACCGGCTTTATATCTTTTATGTTGAATTTTTCAAACACCTTTTCTATGTACTTTTCGTGTGACACCCAAAGCTTTCTACCTCCCCTGTCACGCCAAATGAACATTTCCAAAATTTGCTTTGCTAATCCCAAATCCTTCATTGCAAAAGATTTGTTCAAGTTCTTCTTTAAACTTACAATTTTAGCTTCATCATGTCATACAATCAACATGCCATCTACATAAAGCAAACGAATAATAAAGTCATCATCATCAAACCTCTTGATGAATACACAGTGATCAAAAATAAATTTCTTGTACTCATTATTTTCATAAAAGAATCAAACTTTTTGTACCATTGTCTAGGAGCTTGCTTCCACCCATACAAACTTTTTTCTGTCTGCACACCATTTTTTCCTTTCCTTTGACTTTAAAACCCTATGGTTGCTCTATGTATATGGTCTCCTCAAGATTGCCATGAAGAAAAGTCATCTTCGCATCTAACTGTTCAACTTCCAAATCCAAACTTGCAGCCAAAGCCAAAATAATTCTAATAGAAGACATTTTAACAAGAGAAAAAATTTCATCAAAATCAATACTTTTCTTCTATCTGAAGCCCTTCACCACTAACCTTGCCTTATACCTTGGTTGTGTATTGTTTTCTTCATGTTTGATCATGTGAACCTATTTATTCTTTAATACTCTCTTCCCCTTAGGAAGATCTACCAACTTATAGGTGTGATTATCATGCAAAGATTTTATTTCATCTAGCATTGCCGTCAACTACTTATCCTTTTTACACTAGCTTTGACCTCACTGAAATTTTCTAGTTCTTCACATTCAGTGATTTTTATATATTCTGATGATGGATATATTGTTGATAGAACTAGTTCACATTAGTTGGCTCCCATTGAACAGAATCTGCATGTTCCTATCCAACATCATTAACAAACTAATTAGAAATATCATTAGTCACCTCATCCTAACCTTCATCATCATTAGGTGGAAAAATAATTTATGTCATCTTGAGTCTCCTCTCCTCTTCACTTCTATTTGAGGTTGAAGATTATTTTATCTGAGGTTAAATATTCTTTATATATTCAAAGCTTCTTCCTCTTCACTTCTAGTTGAGGTTGAAGATTCTTTTATCTTTTCAAAGCTTTCCTAAAATTTTGTTTGAGGAACTTTTTCTTTTTCCTTACCAAAGTCTTCAACTGTTTTGTGTAACGACCCAACCCAAAGTACAATATAGTGAGCTAAGTCATTTCTTTAAAAGTGGTTAACTAAGTTAAAATTTTATAGTTCATTCCCACTTATAAACAAGATTTTACCCTAGTATGTATTAAATGTGGGACTAAGTTGAGGGATCTCACCATACACCCACCTTAGGAAATTTTGTCTCCGAAAATTCTACACTTGGCATGTTGCTAGCTCGAGCTCATTACCTTCTTTGGCCCATGACTGACAACCTAGCCAACATCCCTAGTCTAGCCCTCTATCTAATACAAAACCAGCCTAGCCAACGTCTCTAGTCCAACCCATCATCTAATATAGAACCAGGATGCTCTAATACCATTTGTAATAGCTCAGCCCAAAGTGCAATATAATGGGTTAAGTTATTTTTTTAAAAGTGGTTAAGTTAAAGATTTATAGTTTATTCTCATTTATAAACAAGATCTTACCCTAGTAGATATTAGATATGGGACTAAATTGTAGAATCTTACAGTTTGATTTTCCCTGAAAACTACATCTCTGCTTAGAATCAGTTTCTTATTATCACCATATCCTAGAAAAATGTATTACACGACTCTAGAGTCATCGTAGCCTTTTGTTCCTTGGGCAAATGTGCAAAGGTTTTACAACCAAAGACTCTCAAATGAGAATAGCTAACCTTTTTATCATCAGGTATGTCATTATCTAAGGATATGCGGGAGATATATTGATCAAATAATAAGTTGTTCTCATGGCCTCGCCCCAGAAGCTTTTAGGCAACTTTGCTGAAGACAACATACTTCTAACCTCTCAGAGATGGTCCTCTTCATTTTTTAGCCACTTCATTATGCTGGGGAGTATAAACATTTATCTTCTTATGCCTAATCTCATACTTGCTACAATATTTAACAAAGTCTACAGAACAATATTCACAACCATTATCACTTCTAAGGCATTTAAGAGCTTATCGGTTTCTCTTCCAACCAATACATAAAAATTCTTAAAGATGCAAAAAATATCACTTTTATTTTTCATGTCATATGCCCACATCTTTTTAAAAGTATCATCAATAAAAGTGACAAAAGAAATAGAACCGCTAAGAGATTTTACCTTCATAGGCCCACACACATTAGTGTGTACCAACTCAAGAACTTCTAATTTCCTTATACTTGTGTTTGCAAAGGATGTCCTACATTATTTCCATACCAAACAATGGTCACAAGGACTAATTGTGATGTCCTTGACCTTGGAAAAGAGATTTAGCTTCTTTAATATCTCTAATCCCTTTTCACTCATGTGCCCTAATTGATGGTGTCACAAATCAGCAGTTAAATCAAGTGAGGAGATATTAACCTCTCCTCGAACTAGGCTCGTCTCAGTCTTGTACAAACTACAATACTTCTTCCCTTTAGCAACAGCAAGACAACCTTTCACAAGTTTCCACACACCTTTTGCAAATTGTGAACCAAATCCTTCATCATCAAGCACTCTGATTAACAACTAATGCATCCTCAAATTTAGAATATGTGTGACATTTTTAAGCACTAATTTGTGACATGTATTTGTTACTCTATGCACATCTCCAAGTCCTACAATTTTGAAAGTATCATTATTTCTTATCTTCACTATACCAAAATCTAAAAGTTCATAGATAGTTAAGAAATTTCTACTTTGAGTTGTATTAAATAATGCTCCTAAGTCAACTACCCAACTAGTATCACAATCGGCCGTCAAACAATAATTCCCACATTTAGAAAAAAATCACCAAGTCATCATGTACAACATTAGTATTCTTTTCTCTTTAATCCTTGTTGTCATTATTTTTCAAGTCTTTCTTGAACTTCCAACAATTCGTTTTGATATGACATATCTTGTCACAATAATAATACTTCAAATCCTTCTTAGATTTAGATTTTCCTCGACTCTTGTCTCTTCTGTTTGTGTCTTTATTTTTTGATCTATGTCTAGCTTCTTTTGACACTAATGCATGAGACCCTAAACTTGGTAGAAATTTTATTCACACCTCTTCATTCAGTAAACTGCTTGGTATCATGTCCATTATGAGTTTATATCTGGAACAAAATGTTTCCCAACTCTCTGGCAATGTATTGAGGAACATGATAGCTTGTCATTCCTCATCTAAAGTCATTTTCATCCTGGAAAGTTGAGTAATAATACTCTCCATCTCATTGAGATGCTCAATTATGTCACTTCCATCTTTATACCTCAATTTACTAATTTTTTTATCAAAGTTGTCTTTTTACCAGCAGTATTCCTTTCATAAACTTCTTGAAGTTTATCCCATATAACTTTGAGCATGTCAATTCAGAAATGTAATGATACACAACTTCATCTACCAATTGTCTCAAACAAGCCAAAATTTGCTACAACCAAGTAATTGGGCTTTGGCACCACTTATTGGGATTAACCAAACACCTAAATGCATATTTCAACACATAATTAATGAGAAGTAACAATTAAAATAGACACACAACCAACCAAAAAAATACCAACTAAAATAGACAACACTAATTTTACGTGGAAAACCCCAAATTTGGGGAAAAACCACGGGGTGAGTAAACAGTCGGATTAAATTTACTATATCACAATTTCATACAGAAAACATCCACGGGAGAATAAACTCCTCAATACCAATTTATTATAATTTTTATACAATTAGTATTAATTACAAATGAAGAAAATAACGAAAGAATATCACCGAATAAGAATTTGGTGAAGTTACCGTTGACGATCATAAACAAATCTCAACAAAACATTCACCTTTTTCACTTCACATAATTTTTCCTTCTCCCCGTCACCCTTTTTTTCACACCGGAAAAGAAATGCTTCTTTTGTTGCTTTTTATCTCTTTCACAATCTACAACGTGTTTTCTAGAAAAATTTTGATTGCTTTCCAAAATAAGGTTGACATATCATGTATTTATGGGGGAGGGACAACCCAACAAATCTTATGTTCTAACATGTGAATATTGGTAATTTCAAATTTGTGATTTTACCCAAACCAAAGGATATTATCAGCTGCTGCAGTGCAATCTAAGGTAAATAATTTCACATTACAATATGTTTATAGTTGGGGTAGATTAAATTAAATGTGTTTAATTTTCATTACTGAAACCATGATTCTAATACGGTCATCCGTTCAAACTGAAACATGCTCACCCGGCCCCTATGAGGATTAAAACCCAATTCACTTACTAATTCCTAGCACAAAGATTCTAAGTAGTTACAAAAAGGTTTTTTAGCCACTTATAAAGGTGCAATTAAGTAATTTTAGTTATGGGTGGTTCAATTATAAAAATGAGTGATTTAAGGCCAGATGGTGTTTCTTTCTATATGTACAACTAGGACGGTTTTGGAGTGAACACTAATATCTAGGGGTGGCTGATAAAAATTAATTTTCAGAGTCCTCGAAAACAAAGCAAAGGAAAATTGGCTTCTGCATATTTATCACTTGACCTATTGTGCCGGCAAGTTCGTCACTTTGCTGCCGCTGTTGTAGAAGAGAGAATTGTAATCCTTGGTTATTAACTTCAAAAATTGAAAACTTCAATTAATAAACGTCCAAGTATACTATAAACTGATGGTCTTTGTAAAAGTGCTAATCAGTTAGTGTTGGCTTCATTTTCCTTAGTGTAATGATGAAGAAACCCTAAAAATTATGAATAACATTACTTGTAGCCGAGGGTAATTTTTAAGTAGTGGTCAATGAAAATAATAATAATAATAATAACAATAATAATAATAATAATAAAATTCTTCAAAGCCAATGCAAAGGAAATGTGTTGAAGCCAGATTTGGCCAGCTTAATTAATGCAATGTTATTATTAATACTGGGCTTTAGTTAGATTATAACATGCGATATTCAAACAAAATATTTAATTAGATTGACTACCCAGAACATGGTCCCCCCTCAAAATGCTTTCAATGCTGCCTTCTGGAAGAAAATGCAGCCATAATTTACATAAATAGCTGGGAAGGTTATAAGTTAAGTAATTAGCAGGTGCTCTTCTTTCAGATTTGGAAGTGTTTAGTACTGCATGTAGCATCATGTGCCTTAGAATCATTAGAAATTATACGGCAATTATACGCATTACGCAGCTAATTGCCAAGTTTTTTTATAGCTAAACTACAATTTTATTGCATAATTTCTGGTTTGCATAAAGTATTGGGGATAACTAACAAGGAAATTTCTAATGGAACGAAATAAATCGAAATAGAAGAAATAACTAAAGAAACAAAGAAAGTAGAAGGAAAACCTGAAAAATGAAGCATATAGCAAATTTAATCTTTCATCAAAGTCTGCATAGAGTAAAAGACTACGCCTTATTTATAAGTAGATGATAAAAACCCTAATCAAATATATAATTTTCAGAATATCCCTACAATCAGCCAAGGAAATTAAAAATTAATTTTAGGAGTAGAAGATAATATAAATCAAATAAAATGATAATAAATACTCTGCTTCACTTTATATGTAGGTTGTATGATTATAAGATTATAAACCGGAAATAGATAAGAATGCAATAGTGCAATGCAATTTATATAATTGTAATTTTTTTCAAAGCAAACCTTACATTATTTTTCGAATTGGAATATACAGTCTTGGAAAGAAAGAGCCAACGCAAGAGATCGATCGTAGCTAGGACAGTTAAACTGTTAAAGTATTTCACCGCATGCAATAGGAAAATATATTCAGGGAACATAAAATATACGAGATTTAGGGCATATAGAAGTTTTTGACGGACTGATATGTTAACGCTGAGTGCAATGCATGCCCAAGGTTTGATTATTATTACATGGTCACAAGCTCAAAGCTAGCTAGGTGTAAAAACAAGCTGAACGATAAACTGACGTACTAATCGTCTCACTTTTACCCTAAAAATCTTTTTATAATTCGGACAGCAGCAACAAACGCCACCATAAGTACATCAAGAAAATAAATAAATAGAACAATGACCTTCATAATATGAACATCAATAATAAAGAATAGAGCGTAAGTTTCCGCATAAGACACTGATTATATCAGCAACAATTGGGATTTTCTGGCCAAGAAGATAGAAAAACAAGTTTCATTAGTAGACAAGTTCAACCAACTAGCTTTATAAAAAGCAGTGTATATATGCATAGCCTATATATATATATTTGGGAGAGAGAGAGAGGCCACCCAATCCACCAGATGCCTCGTGCACTTCCAAAGCAAATAGCGTGCCTTTCTTGGCAGTATAATACTGCCCATTTGCTCTGATTCCGTCTCCACCAAACCTTGGTAACAGAAACGACGACGACGACTAGCAAACTACTTCCCTCTAATACTACATTGAGCTAAAGAAATAACCAACGAATTTCAAAAGCAGATGTGCAGGTGCAAAACTGTTAATCACAACTAGGAGGCTACAATTGCTGCTATGAATTACTTGAACCGGTGTGTGGAAGGAGGGCAAGGGAAGACGCATGAAAACTTGAGTGGTTTAACAAACAGCTAGCATAGCTAGGAAGAGATAAAGAGAGGTGAGCAGGTTGGGTAAGATGGGGAGTAGGAATCCATTGTCTGGGAAATGATAAGAGTCGAAGGTGCAGCCTTGGCTTCTTCGTCTTTACCGGCCGCGCCTTTCACATATGTTTCAATAAAAAATGGTTGGGGGGCCATGGCTCTCTTTCGGGTCGCATAGGTTAAAATGCTGGAGGGGAGAGACAAGGACGTGCCCCCCACCTGCACTGCCCTATTTTCCAAGACTTTACCCCCACAAAAGCAAGGGAAGGTCAGTAGAGATCTGCGATAAGAAAAATAAAAAAGTGGGTCTTGTTAGTGACACAGCGAAGAGGACAAGAGGAATAATCAAACCAATGGAAGGTCAAGACGTCCCAAGAGAAGGAAAAGGGGCTTAGGAAGAGGGAGACTGGAGGTAGAGCTGCTCTTGTCGAATACCTCCTCTCCCATTCTTCCCACTTCTAAGCTCAGCTTTGAGCTCAACATATGATCCCCTTTTTATGGTTTCTTTGGGAGCTATAATTGGTTTCCCGTCTCTGTCTTCTTATCAGCTTAATTCCCATCACGTTTCATCGTATCTTGGCCTGATTTGCTCCAGTACCACTAATTGGAGGTGTGGTGAGTACTTGCTGCATCAACAGATCAGCTAATTAATATTTCTGCTCTTGATTTCATAGCCCCCAAATTGTTTTGAACAAGCTGCTCTTCATATTTTAGCTCGATTTCATCTATTATATATAAATCTCGGTCCACTGGTTCTTAACATGATTTGATTACTGTGAAGTCATGATTATCTGTGTTCTTCTTGATAGTCCGTTTTTTGAGCTAGGTTTCTATTCTTATAATTCAGCGTTTCCTGTTGGATCATATATGTATGTATGTACGATAGATTAGCAATTTTCCCTCACGAGTCTTTAAATTAAAAAGCTTTTGTCGACGCACAGTGCTACTTCTTTACCAAAGATATGTATACAAGGAGGAGAATCTGACTCTTCAGATGTATATAAGGATGATCTATCGTCTCGTTTAATTTGATGGCCAATTCCTTCAAAAATCCAACTATTCCTTGCTACGACATATTCAGAGGTATATAAAGGAATCTTAGATCTATATATGTGTGTGTATATATATATATATATATAGACAGAAGTATCACCTTTAAATCTGGTCCTTAATTTGGTGCGAGTCTCTCAATTTTTTCAACATAAAATTAGACAGATGATCAAGAATTGAGGAGAATTCTCTATCTATCTGATCTCCAATCGCAACCTGCCTAAGCTAGCTTCGGGAAGGGGAGCTCGGTTCGCCAAGCTAGACAGGAACACTGGCGGCGCGGTGGTGGGCGGGGCCTCCGGGCCTCGCCAGCGTCGACCTCAGGGCCGAACGTCTCGGCATGAAGAATCTGGAGCCACTCACGGACCCGGAAAGCAGCAACACCAACATCAACACGAACGATCGAGGCAACGTCGAAGACGAAGAGCGGGACAACAACGACGAGCCCAAGGAGGGAGCCGTCGAGGTCGGCACCCGTCGACCCAGAGGGCGGCCGCCTGGCTCGAAGAACAAGCCAAAGCCGCCCATCTTCGTCACCAGGGAAAGCCCCAACTCCCTTCGTAGCAACGTCATGGAGGTGGCCAGCGGAGCCGACATCGCCGACTGCGTTGCCCAGTTAGCCCGCCGCCGCCAGCGCGGCGTCTGCGTCTTGAGCGGAACCGGCGCCGTCGCCAACGTGACCCTCCGGCAGCCCGCCACACCCGGCGCCGTCGTCGCCCTCCAAGGCCGGTTCGAAATCCTCTCCCTCACCGGCTCCTTCTTGCCGGGCCCGGCGCCACCGGGCTCGACGGGGCTCACCGTCTATCTCGCTGGCGGGCAGGGGCAGGTCATCGGCGGCAGCGTTGTCGGGCCTTTGGTGGCATCGGGGCCGGTGATGGTGATCGCCGCCACTTTTGCCAACGCGACCTATGAGCGGCTGCCGTTGGACGAGGAGGAGGACGCCGGGAGCAGCGGCGGGATGGGGGCGGCAGCGGTGGAGGGGACGGTGGGTCGCCGCCGGGGATCGGCGGTGGGCATGGCATGCAAGACCCGTCGGCGTTGCCGGTGTATAACCTGCCGCCGAACCTTTTGGCGAATGTGGCGCAGCTGGCTCACGACGGGTACGGGTGGAGCCATGCAAGGCCACCCTTTTGATCAGAACCTCTATACCTTGGTTGTAGTTGGAGGACATAGATGGCGTTCACGGAGTAAAGAAAGACGAGGCCTCTGAGATGATCATGATGATAAGTATATTAATGTTCCTCTTAATTATATTTATAATCTGATCTGTAAGAATGATATTATTTTCCAGCTATTTCTCAACTTGTTTGAATAATTGTCTATACATTATTGTGCTTTGGATTAATGTGAAGTGCAGCTATAACATGAGCTTTGGATACTAAGCTTTGGTTATTAAGTAGAATATATATGATCGACATTCCAGTTCTGTGATGGAGCTTAGGCTCGCCATTTGCAATACATATTACGGTATGTTATCTGTTGCTGAGACAGAATTGATACGGCCAAACAATCTCCATATTGTTTATATATTCCTGTCGATCTTATGAGTTATTTTATTGTGAATTCATTTTATGATTAACGTCAATTTAATATAATGGCAGCATGTATTATACAGGTTTTCTTTTTACACTGAATATTGTTATATATTGGAGGTGATCATCAGATTATTGTCTCCGGCGAGTCTTGAGATATGAAACTCTGAAAACAGAAGTCGTACAAGAGATATATAATATATATGATCATGAGACTCTTTCTTTGATGTCCTTAAAAGTGGATTCGTAATAATTAGTAACTAAGGTTAATCTGCAAGATGTGTAAAAATATATATAATCAAGCGTACTTAGTGTACATTAAGAAATGGCGAGATCATGAGACTCTTAAAAGATCATCTAGGTTTATTATCGCCCATTCTAGCTGCTGTGTGACAGAAACAAGCCTGTGAGAACCACACTAGGCGGGCAAGCGTATTTGCTTAATCAAGAATTTGAGTTTATATCAATATATTATTATGGCTGTGAATAAGGAGATGGCTAATGTATATTAATATTAATTATAACTGGAATATGATAATCAAACAGCAGCCTTTGGCATTTGGATGTGAATTATCATTGCGGTCTTTCGATCGGTGAACATACATTCTCGTTTTTTCTTACTTTTTTTTTTTGGGGGGGGGGGGGGGGTGAGGCATCAAATGATCCAAGATTACTTAATTAATAAAGTGGCTACAAACTAAACCTGCAATTTGAACTAATAAGTTTCCTTGATTTATGCATCAGGACTAGCTCTTCCATAGAGGACATATCGAAATCAGCATTATATGTTATTATTTTTTAATTGAGTAGCATGTATGGTTAGTGCTATTTAATTTCTTTTGCATATATATATATATACATATATATATATATATATATATATATATATATATATATATAAAAGCATAGCTAGAAAGGCCAATGAACGAAGGGAGCTGGTCATATATATATGATTTTTTGGAAAATTAATATCCATTTGTTTAATTTACTAGAGTACTACACAAGGGTTTTACAACCAATCATTAGAAATAACAGATGCTTCCAACACAAATTGCAATTTGCAAGTTGCAATTTGTTGCTATTAGCTGTGAATAATTAAATAGAATCCCTCTACCCATGCATCATTGTTTTGATTTAAACGTTAAAAAAATGAAAGTGAAGAGGAAGATCACAATAATTAAGGTACTTATCTTCCAATTATTTTGGAAGTATGCTCACATGTGGACCATATAAGAAATCAATTATGGAGATCTTTAATTTAATTATTTAATTAATGAGAAACATTAATATAGACTGTATATTTAAGTTTTTGGATTTAGCATAGGGCTTGTCCAACGAAAAGACATATATTGTGTATATAGTATGTATAGTGTGTAATTTATGGAAATATTGTTATTATATCATCTAACTAGAGTAGTGTTACGTTCATACAAGGTTAAGCTTCAATACTACTTGATTAATGATTAAATTACATATAATAGATCCGACTAGGGCGATAAGAGCACCACTTCCTAACAAAGGATAAATTTCTGAGTCCTATAACCTTATCTAATACCAGAAGACCAGGCGCCTTACCTGGAAGATCAAATGCAAAGGCAATGAACAGTAATGGGTTCATCTTAGGTGAAGAGTCTATATATTTTTTGAATAATCAATGGAAGTAACCATTTGTTGAATGTCTCTAATTATTTGAGGTCTAGTTAGGTTTCGAATATAAAACTAAGTGTAGTTTATGCGCACATTTTTTTACTCTGATTCAATGCAATTAATTTACAAGCATATAAATGAGCTGATCATGAATCTGGGAGTCGAACAATATAATAAAAATGAAATGACAATATAGAATACTCTTCACTTGACAAATTAACCTTCATGTGTAAGAATCAACCATAGTTTGTATCAACAAAGTAATTCCAAACAAAAGCTAGCTGGACTTTCCAACTAAATCCACTAATACGAATATAACAATTTCCCTCGTATCCTCAGAAATACCAATTGCCAAACTCAGAAATATCGAGGCCCCCAATGCTCACTTTGTCTCATCTCTCAAGCATTCCAATAATACATACTAATAATCAGTATAGGACCATAACAAAGGAAGAGATCATAACTCGAGGATATAGCTGTAAGTCAGAGAATGGTGAAAAAGTTACAGTGAGGAAAGATGCATAGGGATATCAATATGGACTTCCGCACCCCTCAACATCCAAAACTTGGGACTAACAGCTGGGGTGGGGCATCGCCATTGTTGGCTAGGAACATTGCCACCGAGTCACTGGAGACCAAGTACCTCCGCCTCATAAATATTCATTCTAGAGTGGAGGAAATACACCCAGTCCTTGATGAGGTATTGCCACTGTTACCGCCGCCGCCTCGGGTCAAGTCGTTTAATGATGGCTCCCGGCAGCGCCGGGGCCTCTTCTGGAGGTGGCTGCGTCTTGACACAGGAGGCGCCGGTGCAGTACTTGCTAGCAAGAAAAGGAGTAGCTGGCTGCCTGGTGGTGACTACCGGACTAGATGGCCGCAAGGTTGGTGTTAATCAGGTTTGATCAATGAAGTTCACGAGGAATATATTACATGTAGCGTAGCATTAATGCAGCTTTGTCTACTGTGTAAACTAATCTCTGTCAAGTATGAAAGACGAATGACTACGTTACATTGATAAAGAGTAGACCGTAAGTTTCAGACATTGTTATATCTCATCAAAACGTGAACATTTTGCAAGTTCCTGCTTATTAAATCTTTAGTTCCTTCGGTTCTACAAATATTCTATTTAGGAAAAACGCGATAACTTTTCAGCTCCCATGAAACGTTAATTGAATTTCTGAGTGAATTGGCATACATCAACTTAATTAACAACATGAGGTCGTGTCAGATTAATCCAATTTTTACAAAGATCATCGATACCTCATCCAAATTAAGTTGGATTCCAATGTAAAGAATTTGTCTCAATATTGACGGTTTTCCCGTTCAAATAATGACACAAAGCCCAGCACAAACACAATAATACATTATAACATGCTTTTGGTGATGGCTTGAAAAAACTCCATTCTAATCTAATTAGAAGCCTGCGTGTACAGCACAAAAATGCCTTGCAGGGCACAAAAGGAGACAGAAAAAGGATTCAAGTCATTGGCTAAACAGCAGCCCGAATAGTAAACATGATAACAAACGATATTTCAGTCAACATCCAACTCAAAAAGGCCAGGAACACCGAAATCTGAAATTTCAGGCATCCAATCGCTTTACAATACCCAAAGTCTTTGTCATATAACACCAATATGCCTGCGGATGCGCAGGCAGCCCCGAATGAAAAGGTTGCGGTAACCTGACCATGTACTCAGTGCCAAAACATATTCAAGTTACTATTTTATGGAAACAACATACTAAGAAGAAAAATACTATGAAATGCTCATGTAAGATAAACAGTACAATTTAGGGTTTTTTTAACAAAAAAAACATTTTTATCAAATAGAGATGCTAAACAACCACTAGAAAAGCACATTTTACGGACTATAGTATTTACCCAATCTCCAGCAGCAAATAGATTGACCAACAAGGGGATCCTAACAACCTTCTTGCACGCCAGTGAGTAAGCATCCAAAGACGCTATTGCTAATGACCATGCAACTTGGACACACATTGACGCAATGAGAAAGCTGCAAACCAGAAAGTGGCGTCAGCTGAGAGATATTTGCCATTTCACTGTGACTACACCAATACCATAGCTGCATATTGACAACAATTGATCATTTATCTAGCTCAAAATCAGTGCTTCATGTTTATAGAATTGGCCAATGAAAATATATTAGTGACTAGAACGCGTTTACATATAGAATTGGCCACTTATATTTTTTGAGTTCTACTACAAGCAGTTTGAAACCTCTCCAATTAATTCATAAGTCGAGTTTTGAAAGGGAAAGGCTCCAAATTGTAGCTGTTTGTGCATGTGCAAGAGCGCTTCTTTCTGGATTGGCAAACTAATTAGGATCCTTACATATGCTCAGACCTTGTAAGGTGGTATTTGAAATAAGAACTTGTAGGTAGTCCATGCACCAAGTAGTCAGCGGCAGCAATTATATGGCCACTTGCCTAAATGCAGACAAATTATTATCTCTCAATCTTTTAGTACACAATTAGTGAAACCCAACACCCCTGCATAACATATCTATTCTAGAAATGTTGACTTCTGAATCAAATGCAAAAATTTGATAATGTACTAGCATACTTCGACTGTAAAAGCAAGTTGAACCACATTGTTTCCAGCAATTTGACTATATCAAAGGCCCGAGTACAATCCTCACACCAGATAGCCATCTTATAAAAAGGATGGGTACATGAAGACGATCATGCCATTCCACGGAAACCATCCTAATCGAGAATAACGTGTAATGTAAACAATCCAAGTCATAGGACATGGATACAAATTTTCGTTCACGCAAACCCCATCCTAGCTAGAATAACATCTTATTCCTTAACCTAAGAGATTGGTGTTGGATACAACCAAAGCACAATAATCACACAGGCAATTCACAATGTAATTACCATGGAATATTTCGCAGCAAAGCCTAGGGAACTATCTCTAAAATAAAGAGACATCTTCCATCAACATTTTTACAATTCGATTCCAAAAGACACTAGCGTGTGTATACTGGTCAAAATTCACCATCATATAAGCACCTGTTGGACGCAAAGATTGATCAAAGCGTGTCCAGAATGCATTCCACGCCCAAAGAAAGTGCCAATTACTCATATAAGCATCAGAATCAGCATTTAGTTTCGTCGGTCAACAATTTCACCCGCCGTAAAAAAATCTATCTATAAAACGCAACTTTAAAAAAAAAATTTTACCATACAACAGGTAAATCGAAACAAAAACTGGAAAAAAAGAAAAAAAAAAGATATATAGATAGATACCAGAAGGCGGTGAAACCGGAGAAGCCATGGGTGGTGGACATGGTGACAATAGACGCAGCAGCCAACAGCAGCTGAGCAACGCGCAGGAACAGACCCGTGTAAGTCCCAGGCGTCCCCGGGAAGTCCTTCATCCTCCTCTACAAATTAAACCCCAGGAGCAGGCCGCTCAATATGCCACACTCCCATCCCACACACCCATTTCCCACATCGCCGATTCAAAACCTCCCAAAACACAACATCAACACGACCCAAGCGACCACCAGAATCGAATGTTAAAGGAACTTCACCTTTCTTCTCTTCTGTTTTTTTTTCACGCTTCTGGTTGGGAACTCTTTAGAGCCCCCAATTCCATCGAGGATGTTGAGGAAGGAGTATAAATGGGTCCCCTGAATTGACTGGTTTTGCTTGTCTCAAGGGCCCAGATTAAGATGGGTAATTCTTTGGGCCTACGCCTGCCTGGTTTCTTCCACGTAGTTCTGCTTTGTGTAAACTTAAAATAATCTCAGAGTTAACTCGCACCTTCGTAAAATAAACAAGGAATGATTTGCACAATAAAAAATAATATTAATAAAACACGGTTCGCTTTAATATGTTGAAAAGAAAATGCATTTTTTTCCCACTCCCATTCCACGAGATTAGAGAAGTCGGCAAAGGGAAGAATTTCCCATTCAACCACGAAGATCCTCTTCAGTCCTCAAATTGGATTGGTTAAGGTTGTTAATATGAAAAAAAAGAGGTGAAATATATGAAATTTACTTATAATTTATAAGGAATTAGTTAATATGTAAACTTAAATTGAATATATGATGTGAAATTTCTCCGTAAAAAAATTCCTTCTTTTACTTGTGTTTTTTATAAAAATTATGGAGAAAAATATTCAAAAGGACCACTTGATATAAGTTTTTGTTGCATTTCACTACAAAAAAAAAATAACTATCTATTACAAGTTTAACTTTTTGTCTACCATTAATAGATTTCTTAGATTTTGTGTACTTTAGCTGATGTTTCTCTTAGTTAAACATGCCACAATCTTAAGAACGTTAAAAAACAATTAATCAGGCACCCAGTTTTCTATCGTTCCAAACCAATTATACGACAGCACATTGCAAATTCAGTTATTAAAGATATTAACAGATTAGTTTTTCGTTCATCAAGGGAGATCCAACATTTTTCAATTTTAAGTTGCTTCGGTGCCCTCCCCAATGTTCGGTCACTCTTAAGTCCAGAATATACTTAACCTCACCACAACTATTAAATAAATATGGCTTAAAGTAAAGAGAGTTCTGGACCTTCTGGCAATGTGGACGGTGAAGGCACTAACCACGTTTATAGTTTAATTTGATCAGTAATTAATACCCAAAAGTAAATTAAATAGCCACTATTTATAATTAATACTAAACAGGTCAGACATGTTGGTTCCAGAGGTATGTTTGGAACCTCCCAAATCTTTAAAAATAATAATTATAATAAAGGAAAATAAGAAAGGCAAAGAAACGAAAAAAATGAAGTTTGAAATCTTGTCTTGCCAAGCCTTTTCAAGACGGATATTGCTGTAAGATGAAAGTAAGCCCTTGCTCCTTGTTTTTCCATGCAAATCCCAAGCAGTGCTTCCCCCGAGTGTGTCGAGATAAACGTCAAAGAATTTTTACATTATGGTCCATTTAGTTGACGTAAAATTAGTGTAAATTATATACAAGTTTAAAATAATCAACCTTACCTAGTGTAACTGTGACAAGCTGGAAAAGGAATGTCCCAGGGTTCCCGGCAAGGATGCCCAAAGACCGACAAAGATATCCCAAGACCAGGCGGATAGGAACATAGAAAGTTGATGGTAAATCCACGAAGGATGATTGAAGACCAGATCAGTTTGGAAACTTTCTTGACATTGGGTGATTGGCCGGACAAGCCAAACTTTGCAAGTGCTTTGGCTTGCTTTCCTTTAAGTCCTGCCATGATTCATCCAATTGAATATGGAGAAATTAAGCTCCCTTGTATTCTTGCACTTCCGTTGGTTTATACTGGCCATAGTTCTAGGTGCCAGCTACCATGCAATACACAATTTGTTTTCATCTGTTAAATGCAACTAACCACAACCGATGCCCTGTTGGTCACTACAGCAGCAGTTGTTTTAAAGGAGGCATGCACAAGATGGTGGTGAGTCTGGTGGCCCTCGGCCAGCAGGTCACTCACGGCGAAGCTGCCTCCATTAAAGGCCGATTATTGTGCAGTCCTGCTCCACGCTCTTGTCTACTCTACCTGATTGATACATATATGGCTTGGTGCTCGTTTGGCACAGAATCATCCCATGGTTCCTGGCAATGAAAACCGTGGCTTCCTCCCCCGTCACATACACATCACCCCTATTTCTCACAGACAAAATCACTGATCACCATGTGTGCAAACACGTCCCACTATAACTAGATCTAAAATTTGGATCTAGACTCTAAATAGCAAAGCGTATAATAGTGTGTTCGTATAATATTTAAGGTAGCTGACATTCTAACTAGTTCTAGACGTAAGTGAAATGAAGATTGAAGAAATTACAATGCATGATATCATTTTCTAATGTTGACCACACTTGATATCATTGTTTCTGGAGAGGCTACACATGATGCTTTTCCCCTATGGTAAGTACGATTAAAATTGCCATAATCATGTGTTTACATTTGACATTAGGAGATCAAGCTGCAAGGCTGCAATTTCAAATTGAAAACGAACCTAGATGTATAACAACTGCAAGCAAAAAAAACATTGTCAACTTAAACGACAAAGAATGTGAAACCAACCTATACTCAACAACCATTTGCCTAAGCTTTCCTTCTAAACGGAGAAACAAAGAAGTTCTCTCAAAATCTTGCTTTTCATGTGCTGGTTCAGTAAAAGTAGCCTCCAGAACACCTACAATATCAATCACAAATACGGCACAGGAAGCTGTGAGTGCATGGCTAAGAGCATCCAAAATGTAGAAAATACCAGTCCCAAATACATAAGCGCATGGAGTACATGACAAGCCTTCAGAGATCACCCATATCAAATTTAGTCAAAGAGGCATCACACAGAGGAAACTTCCACTATATCTCAAGTAAAAAAGTGTTCTCCTGAGAAAATCTATACTGGGCTTACTGAAATAAGATTTTAAAATACTAAATCTTGGATTTGTAAGACCTAGAGATCTACAAACAAACTGTTTCTCGATCAAACTTTATTGCAAAGTGGCAATAGAAATTAATGGCTGGCCGGATACCAGGAAAAAAACAATAACATAAAAAGAAGAATTAAGAGAAAACATGATGTAACTATTCTCTGTTCCAACGCCAACCATCTTATGAGAATAACCATTGAGCTGAATTTTTATGGGCAATTCAGAGATTATGAGATCTTCCCTACTTTAGAGCCTCATTATGCATAGTTATTTAATTTCTTCCTCTTGTAATACTAATTGTGCCACCTTCCACTTCTAAATAAAGTTCTTTTCTAGCAGAAACTTCATCAGCAGCCATCTTTCACATATCAGTAATGGCCCTGACGTCAAACTGAAGCAACAATATACAATAGTAATTTAATACATATAAATTAACGCAGTTAGAAACAAAAAGGGCAGTGAAATAACTATGAGCATAACATAAAGAACGGATACTTTTGACCCTCCAAGGCATTTTGGGTATAAGGAGAAGTAAATACCTAAAACACCTGTCCCACTGGATGAGCCAGGAGAAACAGCTGAAAGAAAAGGCTAAAATAGTGAATAAATTGGAGTCAGAAAATTAACAAAAATTGTGGAGGAAACACAAATTCTTGACACCATATTTCACTAAAGTTTACCATAATGAGCCAGTTTTTGTGATAGATGTTGACACCATGATCTTTAAGAATTGGTTCTTCTTGAAGGAAGCCAACTGTTAATTGTCACTTCAATCTACAATAAAAACATGACCATGTACGCTTAAATGAGATGGCCTGATTTTTAGATAACCCAAGCAAAAGAACAATGAAAATTAAAGGACAAAATACAGACAACCTCAGAAACATTATCTACACAAGTATCTAGAATCAATTCGGGTGCATTGTAGATAAGGGGGAAAAGAACACTTACATTTTTAGAATTGGTTGTAAGCTGTGGCCAGTAGGACATAACTTTCTTAAATTTTAGGCCTTCAGCAATAGGCAGTTGGTCCACTGCCCTCCCTCTTAATATTATTGGGAAGTTGGATAATTTTCAAAGATAAAGAAAGGAAGCATAAGCCTAGGGAGAGTTACAATTGAAATCCAGGAATGCACTGTTAGTGTGGGGTGCATTATGCATACTTAAATATAGAACAAAAACAATGTCCAGAAACATACCCTTAATGAATAATGGTAGCAGTAAGAAAAATGAGATTGCGCTACGTATTTATCGATTCTTTGACCAGTATTCCCTGCATCGCTTAAGTGTACATCCTGCCAATGAAAGATGATAAATACCTTTATTCATTATTCTCCTTCTACTACTCATTACTAAATAATATCTAACAGACAAGGACATAAAGCATCCTCTATAGGCTTTTGGGAGATATCACCAGCCTTTGCTAGATCTAATTGGCATTTAAGTGACAATGCTTAATTTAATCTCTCATGTGAGCTAGGTTTATTGACTCGTATGCAAGCTAGAGATCACAAAAAGGAGACCCCTCTTCTAATACAAAGCATGTCATGAAAGAAAAAGAAAATTGAATAAGATCAGTTTGGCAATATGATGTGCAAGGTTCCAGGCAGCCAAATGATACAGTAAAAGGTTGGCCATGGTTCATCTTCTTGAATAGATTGTACTGTTACTGCTTGATTATCACATGTTCTTGCTCAGTATACCTTTCCTTCTCATGGACCAATTATAAGAACAAAATAACCAAAAAATTAATTCACCTTTTTAGAAGACAACAAAATAAAACACATAAGATTGCCAAGACAATCTGTATCAGAAAAAATAAAATGAAATCATCATCATCATCATTCACCCATTCCCAGATGACTGGTATGACAGCTGCAACCATATTGTGACACTTCTCACGATCTCAGACCATATCAGCAAGATAAGTCATACATCCTCATATCATTGGTGATTGACTCCATCTCTTTCCTATTTGATCTTCCGCTTCATCTTTTAAATGCACTACCCCTATCAAAATCTTGAACCCTAATTAAAAAAAACTGTGAAAAGCAATGCAACCATTGCTCCTAACTAACAAAATAATAGTCATCACAGAAAATAACCACACAAACAAACACATGTTCATCATACATACATAATGTTTATCATCATTAATCCTGGCCATATGGATTCCTCATAAACATAGTCAAAATCCAACTCCAACAGCCCATCATCATTCAGCCACAGGTTGCAGATAATAAATCTTATCCCATGAGGACCAATATTCTCAAACTGGAAATCCAATGAAAAGATGGGAAAATTTTAAAACACAAATATATTAATGAGAGGAAAAGAACCCCAAGGCCCATAATGAATAATCCTTAAGAGAATAAAAAAATGAACTCTTCTACACAGAAACCGTCAAGAAAAGGTCATCCTCCACAGGAAAAGAGACCAACTCAAGATTGTCCTAAGATTATTGTTCCAATCATCAAGTGAATTATGAACAAGTGGCTGGAATCTGCCATCACGTATTTCAAAATCAACCTGAAGACAAACACAAAAAACTTGAACAGTACATACAAACATCAATTAAGAACAGAGAATATAAATACACTATCTGCTGATGAAATAAGGCAAATGCATACCATTAGAACAATTATATCATCTTGCCCAGTTTTCCGTAAGTGTATGAAAGAAGGCCAACTGTTTGTGTTGCATGGCTGGAAGAAATATTCATGTAAGACAAAATAATCATTTCTCTCATTTAATATAGAGAAACACCATGTCATAACCATCTTGTCATAAATGATCAGTATTTGAATATCCAAAAAAAATGATAAATATTTTTTCAAAAACAAACATAGCTGTTACAAGGTGAACAACAACTTATGACCAACACCTTAAACCTAATTTTTGGGTAGACTCTCTGATACACATCTCCAGTTCTTGAATAGAAGACTAGAAGATCTTTGTGACCAACTACAAGTAAAACTGAATTGCAGATATTTCTTCTAACAAACCTTCCACAAATTCTTCGACTGAAAACAATAACATCAGCACCCAAACGCATAGTACTTGTCTTAAAACCATTTCCATCTGCAAATAAGCTTGAGTTATAATAGTGATTGAACTCACACTATTAGAGGAATACCGTATGTATCAATATCATAAATTTACCATATTCAATAGATTAGATCAGCTGCAGATCCTATTATGCCATTCCAATTAGTTGTTAAACATATAACAAATCACAGACCTCCCTATTCACTCTTACTGCCCTAAACAAATTCATTTTGACCTTCTGGCTTCCCTTCTAAGACAATCACCAAAATGCAGAGATGACATCTCTTCACAGTCTCCCTGTGTCTTGAGTGTTACCAAATATAATCACAGCTCTATTAGATTTTACCTACTTCACAAGTTAGAATTCATTTAAAAGTTACAGCAAAATTTTTGCTTCAGTAAGCTATGGAAAAGAGGGACAGAGAAGTAATAGAGTGTAGGATTTTTTCCAGCCAAGTTCTTGAAAGATATATGCATAATCTCATTAAGCAATTATGATCATTGACATAATTGTGTTATACTTAGCTACCTTATAAAGTGTACATGTACAAGTAGTCATTCAAGTTATGTTAGGCCTGTTTAACCTGAACAATAATACTTTGCAACATCTATCAGATGAATAACAAACTAAGTAGGTTGGCAGACATAAAGTAAACAATAAAGATAAGTATATGAAAATTATCCACCAAATTACACTGCCCAATTGTGGTGCCCCCTTCTTCGTAGAGTATCCCAAGCTCATATATCTTCGCATGCCCTCAGGATCCATCCCTCCTCAGTCATCTGCAGTTACATTTACGACCTCCCAATTAAATAGTGCCACACATATATAACTTTATGCATTCACATCTACATTGATAGAGCAAAGCTAAACTTTTGTCTTGCAACTGCACTTTGTCAACCTTCACATATGTGACCCCATTACAATCCTGCATCAGAACATCTTTATCAAGGAATTGAAAATCACAAACGTCAAAAGCAAAAAATAGAATACAGTCTTTCTACAAAAATATTACTTGGCTTTAAAAAATTGTACAAAATTAAAATATTAATACTGTTCACACAATAGATCAAGAAGGAATGCCAGATAATTGGCAAAGTGATGTTCGAGAAAGTACCCATCTTTTGTTACATATGTAGACTAATCAGACATGAACCAAGTAAGTACGCACAAATCACAATCTCTAATAACAATTTTTTAAAGGGGAGATCATCTCTCTAAGGCCTTACCCAATTTTAAAAAAGTATCCGATTATATGATGACAAAGCTTCTTCCTCTCTTTGAAGGAAGATACAACATTAAATCTTGCCACTTCGTTTCTGCATGGTTTCGTGCCATTTATTTAAATATGACAGCAATTAATTAGGGACACAAAATAACTGCCGCTGACCCCATCCTCGCTGGTATAAGTAGTAGATGGTGATGACGGTGATGCCCAAACAATAGAGTACAAAAGTTATAAAAAACTAAAACAGGGAAAAACAAAACATGCTTCCCTTGGCATCCAGGATAGAGAATGGCAATCCATTTGCAACTTGATGGTTGCTTGCATACTTACGCACACAGTCAGACATCACGTGGAAATGATGTTCACACACATATGATATCCAAGAGGTAACTCAGTACCACTGCTGCAATAATTGTTCTGATCCGTCTCAAGATTTCACCTGTTTTGATTGTCATCACATACAAAAAAAATGAATAAAAGAACACGGGTATGTTGCAGCCAACAACAATTTTAAGTAACATACCTCATCAACAGCAGTATCCAAAAGTTCCGCAATTGCTGCCCAAGTACGGAATTGTCATCAGGTAGCAAATGACAGACATTATGACAGAAAAAAATCATAAAATCATATAATACTAAAATCTCTGCAAATGACAAAATAAACAGTACTCCACAATAATATAAAACAAATGGAAATTAAACGGGCTCTTTCTTAGCTTGATTAGTCCCCTGACATTTTAGACGCATAAAAAGGGAATGGAAGAATCGAAATGGTATTTTAAATGTCCGCACATATAAAAAAAGCTGCCCAGTAACAAAACAAATGAGCCCTAAGTTGCTTTCTGAAAGTAATCTTCTGCCCCAGAGTAAAATCTCTGGTTGTAAACCGACTACAATCCAAAATATTTTTAACTTATAAACCCCCGACTGAATTTTCATTTTGTGACATATAAGACATCATCATACCCCCGCCGTTTAACATTTAAAAACACGGATCCTGCATAAGCATTTTTCCCTTACTAGAACTATGAAAGTGATCCACCCTCAAAAGTGGAAAACTCAAGCACAAATTCAGCTGAGATAACTCCGTCAAGCGGCAAGAAAACAACCTAAGAACATAATGAAATAACAGCAAGAAATGCGGAAACGCTCGGAAGAAACCGACCACCAAAAGCACATTCATGCGAGGTAGCATTGGTGTGCAAGAAGTTGGAGGCAATCCGTGCACGCTCCAAATGACCTGCGCGGAAAACAATGGAGGCAAACAAAAGAGAACCATCAAGAAGAAGCATGGGAAAGATCAGGGCAAGAAACAAGAAACCCTAAAAAGCAATGAAAAGAACCTTGTACAATAGGTTGGACGCCGGAGAAGGGGACGTCGAAGGTACCAGCCTTCCAAAACTATGCAAATCCTTCCACACTGGAGGGGCCGGCGGCTGCTCTGCGACCGAGCCGACGTCGACCTTCGAAGAACGGCCCATTGTCCTCCCTAAGCCCTCCTCTTCGAGAAGACACCGACGGAAAGCGAGCCCTTTCCGGATTCGGAAGAAGGCCGCCGCTGTTTTCGCCTATTTCGGCGGCGAAGACGTCGGAGTTGGAGTAACGGGGAAGACGAAAAGTGAGGACAGTTGAAACAGGAGGGAAAAGTACACTACTTCTTTTTTTCGACCACGACTCGGACCCGGAACTTACCATTACCATTACCATATGTCCGAATTTCCATATCTTGACGGATCGGCACGAACGCGGATGGTATGATTCGGACACGGCATTATCGGCCAATTAGGGTACCTCCAAGCCCGATCGGTCAAGGCCTTTTTAATTGAAAATAATTTTTTCTTTCGTTTTCATTCGGCCAATAACATTTATTTATATATGTAATTGATAGCTAATTAATAAAAAATGATCAAACAAAACTGGGAAAAGTTAACTTCCATTTCATATACACAATGGGCATCTATAAAAATTTACAATCACATATATACATATATAATATATGACTTTTTGAGCTCAAAAGTACGTAATTATTATTATCAATAAAGAAAAAAGAAAAAAAAATTATCATATAAAAACAGCCTAGGTACACTGGGGGAAGAAAATCTGAGCAGCCCTCGCGGGCTTGTAAAAGAACGGCGACGCCGGGTTCTCCCATCTCCACATCTGCATCTTCTCGCCGTAGCTGCGCCGCTCGGCTCGGGAAGGACCCTCCGACTGCCTCGCGTCCGATTTTGTCACGTCAACCAAACTAGAGGAAGAGGGCGACGACGGCGGGGAGATGGCCAAGGGCGACAGGAGAGGGATCGCAACCTTCCACTCGCCGGCTGCAGGAACCTGCACGGAGGAAGGTGCTCGCTTCTGGAGCCTCGTCGGCGGCCGGAGCTGAGCGGAGCCAGTGGAGGTGGATGCATGCGACATGTTGGATCGACAATTGAGAACTTGGAAGCTGGAAGGAGGGAGGATTTAGGGAGGGTGCAGGGTGGATGACAAAGTCTGGGATTTGTTGTGGTGGGTTGGAATATGTCAAAGGGAAAATATATATTAACATAGAGAAGGACATGATGATAATAATTGATTTATATTGGGCATTAATTAATACGAGGAAGAGAAGGAAGACCAGGCTTTCAACGTGACGTGTGGTGGGCTCATGCAGTTGCATTGCACGCATGGCATGGCATCTTAGGAGGACTAGTCAATGGTCAATCAGACCATTCATTTTGCGAGGCTTGGATTCCATGGCCGGTGGCTTTATTCAAGCCATGTCTTATATCCTGTGAGTCATGAAGGGCCGACTCGGTGTCATGCAAATAAAACAATATATAGTTTTTTGAAAAATGAAATAAATAATGCTGTGGAAAAATATATATGTATTCTCTAAAAAATTTTAGCATAATTTTTTTATGCTGTCCTAAACATTTGGAATGACATTGTACAAAATGATATAGATTATCGATGGATACTGTCACAGGCCCGTTCGTAAGGTCGAATTTTTCGCCTCCGAGTCCCTGCCTGTGCGGCGTATTCCCCTCCCTGGGAACACTCAGCCTGTTACTCAACACGCAATAGCGGGAGCCAAGGCCACAAACACTACACTCGTGTTCGGCCGCAATACGCACCACCGAGGTTGACCCCTGCACGTCCAGCAGATCCACCCGTTCGGTGTTGCCCTCAAACAGCGCCCTTGATCGATCACCCGTGTCTGGCCACGCAAACCAGCACTTCGACAGCACTCCTGGCTATCGGCACGCCTTGCCGATAGGCTGTTCCAGGAGTCAAACAGCACCACCACCGCAGCACTGCCCGATCGCCCCACCAGCAACACGCCTGGTAGAGATCGTGCCTCTGTCCTTGTTCGTCTCAGCAACCACCGTCGCCTTGTAAACCTCGACCACGACCCGGTACTAAGGTTCCCTGCCTAAAACGTCAGACAACGAACACAACACAGATATACGGGGAAACCCCAACCTTATATCATTAAACTGCACTATAAGGATTACAAGCACTCGAACTCCTCTCAAGTACCTGCTCGGCTTGTGGACAGCCCCCACAGCCTCGCCCCAATGTACCCAAAATACAAAGGAACTCACACAAGGATTACCTGGCCCGAGTAACCCTCCCAGTTGCCAACACCAGCAACCTCACAACGTGCACCTTGGATTCAAGCAAGCGTCTGGAATTCCAGCACTACTCCCAGCGCCGGCTGCAGCAACTCCCTCGCTTCTTCCCTCTCCAGGTTGCTCACGTTGCACACCGATCAGCAAGTCTCACCACGAGAACAAGTACCCAATCGGCCCTCTCTTCAGTCCGTCGAAGAGAAGTTCCCTTCTCCACGTCTGGCCTAACCCTTATATACTCACGAACTGCTGCTCCAAGATAACTCCGAATCTGCCAGCATCTTCAACTCCAGAGATCTGCAAGATCCACCGTGTTCAGCAACCTAGACCATCTCCCATCCAGGTTCATCCAACGGCCTCCAAGTTTATCTTCAGCAGTTTGTTGCAACGCCCAATCTGGATAACTGCATATCTTCACCAAGATACTCCAGCAACGTCCAGGAAGCTTATCCCCAAACCGTCGGCTGCACCGCTAGGATCCCGTCTCGATCACCACGGCTCGACCCTAGGCCTTGGTTCAACCTCGCAGCAACTACCGACCAACTGCCAGCAATGGCCCACCGCTGCGTCGCCCAAATCTGCGCATCGCTACCGATCAGGACCCAGTACCGCACCAAACAGCGGTACCCGCATGCCGCTCATGCCCGCGCCCATGCACCATGCAGCGCTCGCGCACCCGCGCCCGTGCACCCGCTCGCGCGCCCGCACGCGCTCGTCCGCGCGCGCTCGCCGCGCGCGCGCGCTCGCCCGCGCGCGCTCGCGTGCGCGCTCGCCCGCGTGCATCCGCGCGCTCGCCCGCGCGCGTCCGCCTGTGCGCACACTTGCGCGACGCTCGGCGCGCTCGCTCGCGCGCGCCTGCTGCTGCTCCCGGTAGCGTGATCGGTCCAAATACCGATCACCACGCAGCGCCTAGCGCCAGTGCTCGATCACAGCACTCGCTAGCGCACCTCGATCCGACCTTGCTGCTTTTGAGGTTTCTTCGAACCCAGACCCGGCATTGCTCGGCACACCATGTACCGACCCAAATGCCGGAACTTGCTGCTGTTCCCGACGCCTTGCTCCACCGGCATGCTCGGTCCTCCAGCAGCGTCGTGCAACTCGGTTTGGACTGCAACATAATCACGGGTTAGCCTCGGTGTGTTGTTTCCACCACTCGGATAACCACTGCTATCCCCTTCATGGACGTAGGGAATCCAGGAACAACACCCAAACCCTGGTTCCCGGGACGTCCACGAATCAAGGCTGTAACATCCTCCCCGACCAATGAAAGCCGATGTCCTCATCGGAAGGAAGGTCAGTCCTCCACGCAAACAAGTTGAATCCATTCTCCCATAGTACCGTCGCCGCGCTCAGTATCACAGACTCGCCGCACCATGGTCCCAGCCTCGCCATTGCATAGCCCCCGGTCCTGTATACTCAGACCTCGCATGTACACCCACATGCTTACATCGGCCATCTGCTCCTTGCTTCCGGATCCGAGTCTCCACCCGACTCGTCCATACAGTTCCCCGTGGTACCGAGAACTGCCGGCCCTAAGCAGCTGTAAGGCGTTGCAATGTAGCCAGTGTCTTCCATTCAACTGTCTCTTCTCCTCCATGTAAAGCACGTCTGGTAATTGGCCCAGTACGCACTCACCCCATCTAGTGGCTGTCTTACTAGATGAGAGGGAATAGAGAAGACGGATTTGCCTCCCTGCAAACCCACACTTCATCAGCTTGCCGATTTGTAGCAGCCCTGGTCGACATGGTCGTGGATCACCCCATGAAGGCTCTAGACATACAAACCCTGCTCATTAAGAACAGTCTCTCGCACCCGAGGAATAGCTGGTAGTTTGTCGACGCACCCTCTTCATCAAGTGATACTCTTGATCCGATGGTGTCTCATCATCAGCTGGTACCTTGATCATCAACTGATGGTAGTGAGCATCCGGCCTCCCGCACCACCCATAGGAACGAAAGTCACAACCGAATATCCGATGTCCACCACATGGACCGCTGTCTTACTCCCCAGACAAGGATATAGAGCTTCACCTTGCCCGCATGCAGCAACTCACTCTTGCAATCCCCGAAGTCCTTCTTGAACCCGTTGGCTAACTTCAAGAAGTCCCACACTAAGATCACGAACACGCCCCGCATATCCACACCCTGCAGGACCACACGCACCTCGCCAACTCGCCGGGGTATCCTCCCTGATACCCAGGCTGGGGTCTTGGCCTCTGTCGGAAGACGTCACCCCTTGTGTCAACTAACGCTGACACCCGTCTCCCGTTCAACTCCATGGAACATACATCACCCTAAGCCTCGCGGCTTAGGCTGTTCAGCCCTCAGAGGTCGCTCCATCTGTAACGTCGATAGGCGACCTGGCTCGTCTGAATCAGAAATCTCCCCGGCCTGTACTGCAGCCACCTTCCCCCTTGGTATGTTAGGGCAATCCTTCACTCGATGCGGTCCCGAACATGAGAAGCACCGGATCTGCCTTCCCTCACCACTCTGGGAACTCTCTGGCTCGGCCCTGGGTACGAATCCCCTCCTTTCCTTCGGTCTCGGCCTAAATGATCTCCGATCACTGCCCGCCGTATTGCCCTTTCTGGGACCCCGGTCACCTACACCATGACCAGTTGCAGACCTGAGGTCGGCCAAGGCATCAGCTGCACTCAAAGCTGACTGCACATCCTGTACCTTCTGCCTCTTCAGTTCCATCTGCGCCCAAGGCTGCAACCCCGACACGAAGTTAAAGAGTTTGTCGCTTTCTGACATGTCATTGATGTCCAATAAACACGAACTGAACTGCTTCACGTACTCGCGTACCGTTCCATTCTGACGAAGCTTCATCAAAGCTTCTCTCGCCACCCAAGCCGTATTGGTTGGCAGAAATTGGTCCCTGAGTTCTTCTCTCATATTCTCCCAAGTCTCCACTCTAGGACGTCCGGCTTTCTCTCCGTCCTCGGTGCGTGTCCGCCACCATAGTTTGGCGTCGCCTGTTAAGAACATACTGGCGATCGAGACCTGTCTCTGAGAAGGGATCCCGGCAGCTCGAAAATACTCCTGTAACTCCCAGATGAAGTTTTCCAGATCTTTAGACGACCTGTCTCCTCCAAACTTCGTTGGCTCAGGCACCTTAAGCCTTCCTGGAAGCTCGGCCGCCTGGTCAGCAACAATGTGCTGAGGCTGGTTGAGTACTGCACGCCTCAGAAGAGCCATCTCTGATCGCATCTCCTCCAAACCAACCCTGAGATTTTCAATCATCTCAGCCATTTCGTTGTCTCGCACCGCACTAGATTCCGGTGCATCGGCCACCCGCTCCATTACCTCGGTCAGGGTTTCCAGCCGATTGAACACCGTGTGGTTATTATCCCCACCATTGGTCGGCCCTCCAACCAACACCTCTAGCCGTGCCACTCTATCCTTAAGAGCATCAACCGATCGTGTCTCCATGTGATCGTCCCACCAAGGTCTTCTGCTGAATGAGAATGGTCCTTCGCACGTGAACCACGCTCTGATACCTTCTGTCACAGGCCCGTTCGTAAGGTCGAATTTTTCGCCTCCGAGTCCCTGCCTGTGCGGCGTATTCCCCTCCCTGGGAACACTCAGCCTGTTACTCAACACGCAATAGCGGGAGCCAAGGCCACAAACACTACACTCGTGTTCGGCCGCAATACGCACCACCGAGGTTGACCCCTGCACGTCCAGCAGATCCACCCGTTCGGTGTTGCCCTCAAACAGCGCCCTTGATCGATCACCCGTGTCTGGCCACGCAAACCAGCACTTCGACAGCACTCCTGGCTATCGGCACGCCTTGCCGATAGGCTGTTCCAGGAGTCAAACAGCACCACCACCGCAGCACTGCCCGATCGCCCCACCAGCAACACGCCTGGTAGAGATCGTGCCTCTGTCCTTGTTCGTCTCAGCAACCACTGTCGCCTTGTAAACCTCGACCACGACCCGGTACTAAGGTTCCCTGCCTAAAACGTCAGACAACGAACACAACACAGATATACGGGGAAACCCCAACCTTATATCATTAAACTGACTATAAGGATTACAAGCACTCGAACTCCTCTCAAGTACCTGCTCGGCTTGTGGACAGCCCCCACAGCCTCGCCCCAATGTACCCAAAATACAAAGGAACTCACACAAGGATTACCTGGCCCGAGTAACCCTCCCAGTTGCCAACACCAGCAACCTCACAACGTGCACCTTGGATTCAAGCAAGCGTCTGGAATTCCAGCACTACTCCCAGCGCCGGCTGCAGCAACTCCCTCGCTTCTTCCCTCTCCAGGTTGCTCACGTTGCACACCGATCAGCAAGTCTCACCACGAGAACAAGTACCCAATCGGCCCTCTCTTCAGTCCGTCGAAGAGAAGTTCCCTTCTCCACGTCTGGCCTAACCCTTATATACTCACGAACTGCTGCTCCAAGATAACTCCGAATCTGCCAGCATCTTCAACTCCAGAGATCTGCAAGATCCACCGTGTTCAGCAACCTAGACCATCTCCCATCCAGGTTCATCCAACGGCCTCCAAGTTTATCTTCAGCAGTTTGTTGCAACGCCCAATCTGGATAACTGCATATCTTCACCAAGATACTCCAGCAACGTCCAGGAAGCTTATCCCCAAACCGTCGGCTGCACCGCTAGGATCCCGTCTCGATCACCACGGCTCGACCCTAGGCCTTGGTTCAACCTTGCAGCAACTACCGACCAACTGCCAGCAATGGCCCACCGCTGCGTCGCCCAAATCTGCGCATCGCTACCGATCAGGACCCAGTACCGCACCAAACAGCGGTACCCGCATGCCGCTCATGCCCGCGCCCATGCACCATGCAGCGCTCGCGCACCCGCGCCCGTGCACCCGCTCGTCGCGCGCCCGCACGCGCTCGTCCGCGCGCGCTCGCCCGCGCGCTGTCGCGCGCGCTCGCCCGCGCGCTCTCGCTCGTGCGCGCTCGCCCGCGTGCACCCGATGCCGCGCGCGCTCGCCCGCGCGCGTCCGCCTGTGCGCACACTTGCGCGACGCTCGGCGCGCTCGCTCGCGCGCGCCTGCTGCTGCTCCCGGTAGCGTGATCGGTCCAAATACCGATCACCACGCAGCGCCTAGCGCCAGTGCTCGATCACAGCACTCGCTAGCGCACCTCGATCCGACCTTGCTGCTTTTGAGGTTTCTTCGAACCCAGACCCGGCATTGCTCGGCACACCATGTACCGACCCAAATGCCGGAACTTGCTGCTGTTCCCGACGCCTTGCTCCACCGGCATGCTCGGTCCTCCAGCAGCGTCGTGCAACTCGGTTTGGACTGCAACATAATCACGGGTTAGCCTCGGTGTGTTGTTTCCACCACTCGGATAACCACTGCTATCCCCTTCATGGACGTAGGGAATCCAGGAACAACACCCAAACCCTGGTTCCCGGGACGTCCACGAATCAAGGCTGTAACAGATACCATAGATCAATCAACCAATCAAATTAAATTTTATAATGTTGTGGGAAATTGTCAACGTGTGTAGAAACTGTTCATAGAATCAGAGCCAGGCATTGAAAAATTAAAATAAAAAAAACCAATGGCTAGCCGAGCCACGAAGACTTCGCAAGGTCGATCGTCCGTAAGTGCAATGAGTCGTGTATTAGGCGTGTGTGTTTTTTAAAAAAGACGGCTAGTCGTATAAGAAAGAAAATAGATTGGCTTTGACGGCTATCAACTTGGTATAATAGATAAATATCAAGAGGAACACCAATTTGTACGCTTGCCGACCTCATCAGGGCCATCCACAGTTTTACTAATATCCACAGATTAGATATATTTGAAGGGTTTGACCTGGATTTGGTCACCTGCTTTTATACTCGTGCTTGTTTATTTCTCAAAAAAAACAAAACACTGGCGTTCTCAACTCTTAACCCATTCTTGGTCACATATGAACGTTCAAGCTGCTTACAAATTACAAGTTACAATAAAATTCATAGTACCTACCCAAGGTTTTTGGTTTACACAATTCTGACTTGATCAGAGTTGTTGATGGTTTCAAATCTCAATTCCGCTATGCATGGTGAAAAGGTAAGCTGGAATTTCCTAAACCAGATAAACAGCTGCCAATGCTCTATTTCCTAAAATGATTTAAGTATAATAGAATGCAGACAACATCCTTCCCAGCATAGTTACCATGTAAAATTGGGTCAGCCATTACTTACTGTAAAAAAAATGGATGTTCCGCACATAGAATTAGATCCATAAAAAAACACTCTCTCTTGTACCTCTCCACAGTCGGTGATCACAACAGGTGTAGAAGTCGCCACACCATCTGACCGTACCTTCTCCATAGCCTGCAACATCAATCACTTGTCCAAACACCATATGATTCCCATCCAGCCACGGATTCATGTCTGTCCAAATGATAAACTGGGAACCATTTTTATGCGGTCCGGCATTAGCCATCGAAAGGATTCCCGGCCCGGTGTGTTTTTTGGCGAATTTTTATCCTCAAAATTCTCGCAATATACAGATTAACCACTTGTTCCGTTACCTCTGGTGAAATCCCCACCTTGGCACATGAAATTTTGGATAATCCGGTGAAAGATAGAGCCCTTGTAGTGCAAGCGTTTGCCAGACTTCCAATTCCATTTCTCACCTGTGCAGAGGCAGCGGACGCCTCAGCAGTTTTCTGTGTAACATCTGCAAATAGCTCCATAATTACCCTCCCGGATTTGGCTTTTCCAATCATTATGTCGAAGAACACTTTAGGGCTAGACATCCTTCTCCTTCAATTGCAAAGGTCAATAACAATATATATATATATATAACTGTATTTTAAGTGATGATATTGAGGAACTAGCAAGTTGCAGAATGAATTAAAAACTACAATGCAGGACAAAGCAGGGTAAATAAAAAAAATGATTAGCATGAAGATAAATATGATGAAAACTATATCTGGATAACAGATTTCCCACATCTATAATCAGAAATGTAAAGAAAAGCAACCGGGCAACTTCTTTCTTCCTTCTAGTTTACTCTCTCTTATTTTTATTTTCCCATCTCCCTTTGTGATTCATTAAGGCAATACTGTAGATCATATGATACGAATCCTCAAATAATTAATCTCTCTATGCCCGTTCAAAATTGGATCAATGTCAAATGCACCAAGAGCCAGCTAAAGTCATGCATTGCTAGATAGAATGTCAAGTGTGTACTTAAAGGTATAGCTTTCTAAATACCACAACAAGATCATGGCAAAAAGACGGTCAACACAGACTGAAGAAAACGAAAGTAAAATCTCTATAGAACCATAGCATATAGAATCCTTACAGTCACAATTTGACCTACTGAAATGGTGCACACGATTAGCTACTATGCAGTTTCTGCTATAACATAAGGACATACAAATGATTCCTGCATACTTTTTAACAATTAGCATTTTCTTAAGACAATTTGTAAATAAAAATAGCTAGAAGAGTTTTCCACCAAATGCACAAACCAAGTTGGGGTCTAGGATACAGTTTAGGAAAACCATCAATAAATATAGCCAATTAAATTCGCAAAGAACTATCTACGACATAATAAAACCTAGAAAATGATTATACTTATCCATCTGAAGGATAAATATTTTCCGCAAACAATCACAACAAATATCAGGATAGATTGTCCTCTTCTTAAACCTAGGGAAAGCGTGAACCCATTGATTGTCCTCTTCTTAAACCTGGGGAAAGCTTAACCCAATTCCTACAGTGATGAATATAAGCGCAATTGAAAATCCTGCGGATGCACCAATC
>JAURVB010000631.1:0-76334 GCA_033002965.1 Piper betle | reverse complement strand
GGATTGGCGTCGCGCCGATCCGATTTCGGGGCCGACTCGGTCAGCCCCGAATCGGGTCGTGAATCGACCCGTTTACGGCCGATTCCGACCGATTTAAATCGAAATCGGAATCGGCCGATTTAAATCGGAATCGGTTTTTTTTTAGAAAATTATCAAAATACCCTAGGTATAATTTTTATTAAATTATTTAAGCATGGGTAAAATGGTAATTTGGATTTAAAAACCTAAATCATACCCTCCCCCCCCCGATTCCGCCGCCCGACTCAAACCTTCCCTCGCACTTCCCGCCGCGCTTGCGCCCGTCCTCCCCCTCCGCAGCACGCGATCTCCCTCAACCGTCCTCCGTCGACAGACTACCACCGCAGGCCGTTGCGACCGCCGCCCCCGCACTCGGGTTCGGCCGGCCGTGCAGGGCCGCGGTCCTTGTGATTCCAGTCGGATTCTTGGTACAAGTTATTGTAAAGCCAACAATTGTCGGGCTCCTGATGATTGTCATTAAGGCCTCTACAAAAGCTTTAAATGTTATGCAAATATCTCCAACCATGGACGCTGACCTGCATCTTGATACTGGAGCCACCCATACTATGACCCCAGATGCTGCTGATATTCGTGGTAAGACTATATAAAAGCTCTGAGAAAATTCTGGTTGGTAACGGTGACAATCTTATCATATCTCATTCGGGTCATGCTCCGTTTAATTTATTAGAAGGCTCTTGTACGACTTGTGATGTCTTATTAGTTCCATCCATGGCCAAGAGACTTATTTCTGCTCCCCAACTTGCTAAAAATAATAATCGGTCCTTCTTATTTATTTCTGCTGGTTATTTTATCAAGGACATGAAAATCGGCCAAATCCTCTATCAAGAGCCTCTTGGAAGTGGTTTGTATTCACTCAGGCCCTTCTCAAATAAAGTTTGTTCTGCGGCAAATAAATGTTCCACGGACTTGTGGCATGCTCGCTATGGGCATCCTTCTCATCGAGTTCTTCATTATTTGAGGCAGGAGTTATCTCCTTCAGCTATACCTGCATCTACTCCACTTTGCGATAGTTGTCAATTGGGTAAATATTGTCATCTTTCTTACTCTTGTGGCCAGAACCGATTAGAGTCTTTACTTCATTGTGATGTATGGGGCCCTCTTCAAGTTTCTTTGGATAGTTTTTGTTTTTATATTATTTTGGTTGATGATTTTAGCAGATTTAGTTCGTTTTATCCAATGAAAAGGAAGTCTGATGTGTTATTTATTTTTCCTCAGTTTATGTCTACGGTGAAGAATATTTGTACATCTAAAATCAAATATATTCAAAGTGACGGTGGTGGTGAATTTATTGGTCATGCAATAAAATTAATTTTTAATCATATAATTGTCCATAGAATATCTTGTCTAAGAACTCCAAACAAAATGGTGTTGGTGAGTGTAATCATCGTTATGCTGCGATGGCTCAATCCAATTTGACATCTCTTTTTCGGACTCAGGTCGCAGCTGTGAACCCAATTTGATATGATGGATCTTGTACCACTTCATTATTTTCTTAGTATGGAAGGATCATTTACTAAGTGGCTTCTTCTTCCTCAAACTAAATATGCTATGGACCTTCTTCAATCTTTTGGTTTGGATGGATCTAAACATGCCCCACTCCCATTGCTGGTTTTCGATTAAACAATGTTGATGGAGATTTATTATCTGATCCAACTGAGTTTCGTTAACTTGTTGGAGCTTTACAATATCTCACAATGACCCGTCCAGGTATATCCTATATAGTAAATTCTGTGTCAATTCATGCACTCCCCCGCGTATGCCTCATTTAATTGCAACCCAAAAGTTTCTCAGATATATTAAGAGTTCACTTCAACATGACCTATTATTTTCTCCTTGTTCACACCTTCACTTGACAGGTTACACCGATGCTAATTGGGCTGGATGCCGAGACTCTGGTCGTTCTACCTCTGGCTATGCTAATATTTTGGCCCAAATCTTATTTCTTGGAGTTCTTGCAAGTAACCTACTATTTCCAAATCCAGCTCTGAGGCTGAATACCGTGCATTGGCTTCTTTTAAGCAATGAATTACTTTGGTTCCTTCAGTTGCTTAAATTTTTGAAAGTGAAGCTCTCTCGTCCGCCGATATCTACTATGACAACCTTAGTTCTATATATATGGCCACTAATCCTATTGTTCAGAATCGGAGTTAGCATATAGAAATTGATGTCCATTTCATTCGGGATAAGGTTGCTACTGGTATCTTTCGGCTGCATTATATTCCAACTATGGATCCACGTCATGAGCTTCTTAGGGACCAGCTCCGTCTGTTCAATCAGTCCCACGTAAGCTTACATGGGGGTGTTAATGCATCATTCCTCGTCTCTTGTTAAAGTTGTTATTCAAATTAAGTTGTGATATGGTCAACCAACAACTCCTCTTTACTTCTTTTGTAATCTGTTGTGTATATCCTAATTTGGTGTACTCGATGCTTTTTGTATTGTGTATGAATTTAATACAAAATGAAATGAAACATTCGTGGGAAAATTTCTATATCAGAGATGAGGAGGAGTGGTGCAATTAGCGCCATGGGAGGTGGGGGAGGAAGATGGTGAAAAGGTTCTACCATATATACATGTATGTGTGTGACTGTCATGGAGCTGGCTCTCTTTTTATTTATTTATGGTGGTGTGTTAATTTTTGTTGTTGATGAGCTTACTTTTGTTTAAACAAGTTTAATGAATGGATTCCTAGTGGAGATCGTGGTTCATTTAATTTATTGAAGAACTAATTAACTAATTGCATTGTCGTCGATTTAAATGTGAAAGCAATTAGCATATATAGGATGTAAAAGTTAAGTTATTTAAGTTCTTGAAGTAAGGAGGAAGAAATACGAATCTTTGTGGAATGAAAAATGTGATGAGAATAAGATCATGCAGAATTTGATTTATATGAAATATATTTTATGGGTAAGTTCGATCCTTCTGAAGAGCGTGATTACTAATTTGTTTAATTGAAAATTTGGTGCCATTCCAAATAAAAACGGAGAAATTAAATATGGACGAGCCTTTGAGCTGCAAGAAGGGGTGGATATATATACATATATATATATATATATATATATATATATATGTTAGGGATAAGAAATCTAACATGATCATGAAATATTTAAACTATGACCTCTAGTGTATATATATATATATATATGATTAATGAATTCGTTGATTATTTGGTTATATAATTATAATTTATATGAGGTTTGTGCTTCCTGTCTCCCACGACGACATCACCTTCTTTATTCTACAACATCACACAATACTTACATTTTCTTGTGGGGCTCCAACACATATATATAGATGATCATAGACCATATCAACATTTTTTTTATCAAAGCTAGACCATTTCAATATGATTCATCATGCATTACATGAAGCTACATGATCTTTCAACATTAGTAGATAACAAAGATATTGTGATGACATGATTCAATAACCCAGCAATTTATTGTATTGAAAAGAATTAGCCGCTATAATTCAAGAATTTGATCCACTGTCTTGCATGATAAAAGTGATGGGTAGCTAATATATGCATGTAAGTAAGTGCACTTAATTTAGGAGCCTGCATGATATATATTAACATTTTGATTGCATATGTAAAAAATAATTGGTCAATGCATTGGGAGAGAACCATGTTCCTTATATATATAGTGCACTGATTAATATTGTTGCCGGTACTTGGGTCTTGCTTAACTTAAATTTAGTTATTCATAGTCATGTATTGATGAAGGTACGTAGCATGCAAATATACATGAGCCGGTTGGTCCACATTTAAGTAGTACTTATTGCATTAGATAGTTGATATACTTAATGTATATCATATATATGATGTAAGTTCCCATGGTTTTAATTAACTTATTAAGTACTTTCTAAATTAAATAATAGTTTCCTAATTGTGTTTACCGAAGAGTTGCAGTACTAATATATATTAATATATATTTAGCAATTAAGCCTTGAAAAAAGGTCTCCTTTGGAGGGACATTGATCATCTATATATAATAGATACTTACGCATGTTAGTGAGCCAGCCCAACCTTTCTAAAGGGTGATCTAGCTTGACTCGATTCCACTTAGGGCTAAATTTAATGTTATCAATCAAGGTAGGACTTCTGATCTTATTACAAATTTATTTTAGAGAATTTTTTGAATTTGTACTATTTATCTTCCGTATTTTCACTTAATATAATTACTACCACAGATATCTAGCACGAGGGCATATTTGGTTTAACAATGATAGAATTGGATTTAGTAGTATTTTCAAATTATAAATAAAATAATTTATTAAACATTGTGATAATAAATACAGTAGTGACAATGATTAGTATTCGTTGTAACTATGTGACATTGAAATTGTGAATAAAGATAAGAATAACATAATTTCAAAACTCTTTTTTGAATCTAAAAGTTCTCTGAATCGGCTCCACTTTATAACATGTTGAGTTAAATTTTCTAGATAATTCCATACTAACTTATTTTATAAATAACTTATCAAGTCAAGTCATAAGAATTATCAAAATATATTATTTTTTTATATTAGCCAATTCAATTTATTTTAAAAATAAAAATTACCTATTTATTAATTTTAAATGTCAGAAAAGTATATATACTGATTTCATGACTATTTTTTACCAAAATTAAAATTTTATGTATACATGAATCTAAGTCAAGTTAAAGTCAATTCTAAATATTTCGTTTAGATATGGGTCGAATCAAAATTTTGAATTTTTAAATTATAATAAATATTTTTACCAACCCCAACGACTTCTGCGTCCTGTACCTATCAATTTAATGCTCAATAATCGCAAGCACTTAAGAATTCAAATACCCAACAATTAATTAGAAGTACGAACAGGCTAGCTAACAACTTGCAAGTGACTCAATATAATACTGTCTATGTTCTACGGTCATCCCCAATAAATATTCCACTTTTTTTGTCAAAACAATAATATATATTCGACTGTGTAATTATAAGAATAATAATAATGTTAAAAAGTAAAAAAAGATGAAGGAAAAGCTGTTTATAAGACGTTTGGAGACAAGATTTTTGACAATTGTGGGGCAGCTGGATAAGGTAGCAATCGGTGTGATTTGTCCTTTTGTAAATTGAGTAAACCTTTTATTTTAATGCTAATTTTCAAGAAATTATATAAAAAAACCGGTTGCTTTAGAAATTAAGAAAAAATAATTAGGTGGTTAATTTATTTGATTTAAATATACTTAGGAAAAATATCACTTAAAGGGTGTTTAATTATTCTTTAGTGAAACATGATAAAACGTCCCTCCATGCAAAATTGACCAATGAAAGTGGCAAACATTTCTATTAGCATATGTAATTTCTTGGGCCCCTGGCAGTACATTGGCAATTTAATTATACGTTAATTAAGAAATCTCCACCATTGATCTCTGCTGATGCTAGAACAGGAATATGGATCTGTACGTAAAAATTAATGGAAACGATTAACATAATTAATAGGAGGGCTAAAAAACCTTACAAAAGATATATAAAAGTTAGATCTGTCGGCGGCCCAAATCAAGGTGAGAATGGTTTAATTTAACTCTTACATGCAGATCAGAGAGATCATTAAACATAAATAAATGAATTAAAATGGGAATTAGCTAGATCAGATGTGTCTCCAACATTTTGCCTGTGAGATTGTTCTTCGCACATGAAAGAAATACGTCAATAGCATATCACATGCACAGAAAACTGGACTGATTTATTCTCGTTACAGAGGGAGTCCTGAGATGATGATGATGATAAGAATGACATGACATAGCAGTCCATGGGAACAACGTCTACTGGGTCCCTCCTCAACTTGGAAGGCTAGCTGGAACGCATATTAATTTTCTTTATCATTGTAGAGAATCCAAAGAGTGCAGGAGCTCTTAGCAGCCACAAAAACAAGGGAGGGAGAGGATTTTGATCAGTGAGGGGGAAGAAGATGAAATTCTTGTTTCAATTTCCATGCTGCTCTTGCTTCTGCTTCATGAAGACCAAGAAGGGCAAGCCAAAGGAGAAGGAAACCAAAGGTCAATGAGGTCGTCTGTCTTGATTTCTTTTTTTTTCGGTTGGAAGGAATAAGCTTTGAATGGGAATTGTAAATTTCTGTGTTTTTCTTTGTCTAACGAGAGCAAGCGGCTTGTTTGTCTCCGTTTATTGGGTTTTATTGGGTGGAGTGCTCGAAGCCTCCAACCATTGCTTGTACTGAAAATGCCGACAGATCATGGTCATGTTTAGATATCATATTACTGTCTTTTCAAGGTGTTTTAAGAATGTTCTCTGTGATCATTTCAAGTTTAGATTTCATGATGTGGGACTTCCCGTCCACTTCCATTTTAACATCTTAAAGCAGCTCATGTTTTCAACATCTTGGTTTTATTAGCGTCGACCATTTTTCTATGTATGAAAATTAGAACTGGCGAGTAATATTGTTTTTTAAGGAAAGCATCCGTGTTCGGCTTTTTTACTGCCAATTACTTGTTTAACATATTATTGCTTAATACCACAAGCCTCCGGATTCACCAGAAGAATTCGCTGCTCTTTTCAATCCCTGGCGAAAGATTTCACCTTGCTCTGCTACTTGCACAAGCTATAGAGTACATCACATCTTTCTAGCATCGTTTTGATAGATTAAAGAAGAATGCACACTCATTTGCGTAGTTAATAATGTTTTAAACGATCATGCAAAGTAAATACTCCCAGGGAAAACAGACCAGTTGTGATTTCAACAATAACATAGATTTCGACTATAAATATGAAAGAATCTGCCCAAATAGCAAAGCAATACCCAACATTTCTCAAGTGCCTTCAAAATTCGACCAGCTATAGAAATCACCCCAAAGCCTTCACCTATCCTCCTCTCTTACACAATAATATGCTCTTGATAATCAAACCACCATACTTCCAGATGACAAAGCTTGCCAAAAAACTTTTCGTGCCGTAAACAAGAGTACTAAGGCGTTTTCCATCCTTCATAAGTAGTCTGTCAAGCAGAATACCTGCTTTTGGCAAACCTGTCTTGCACCTTTGCATCGTCCTAGAAGTATTAATTATTGGTTAGTATTTACTTTATGAAATACCATTTAAAAAGTACAACTAAATATAATATTCATACGTGAAATATGAAGCCAATTGAATCATTACAATCCAGAAATTCTTTCCACTGCTTCCCAATACTAACCTGGTAAGAAACAAAGTTTGCATCAGCTATGTATTTAAGATCCAATAAAAAGCAACCATTTCTTGCAGGAATGATGATGATGATGATGATGATGATACAAGTTAAAAGAGCACATATAAGAAGTATGGTTCAATTGTTATCTTGGTGGGATAACAGATTGAAGAATTTCACTTGCAAACAAAAAATGGTTGCCCTTCAAAATAATAAGGCAATAAATCTGGTGGCAGGGGATTGAACTTATGTGAAAGTATAAGTTGAATCACCTGAGCAGCTTCATTTGAAGCATTCTTCGGCCAAATTGAAACCATCTCCAGCTTGGCTCGCACGTTGATAACAACTCCACAGATTTCATCACCGTGATCAAATTGCTCCCCAATCATCGCCAGCAACTACAAAACATAAACCATACACAAGGAATGCAGTAAGCAAAAACAACAAAACCACTTTACTTCCTCAGAACTAACAATCTTTTCCAATCTGCCAAGCTATCGAGATATGTCTGTCAATTATGTACCTTATGATATGATATAAAATGCTATACCATGTCCTTAGAACAGAGATTACTCGTTGGAAATAATAATAATAATAAGAAGAAGAAGAAGAAGACATACCGTGTATATCCACCATGTATCAGATTTGCCTCTGCCACATTTATAATTCCAACCACGGCCCACGAAGGAGAATATATTAAAAAAATTGTGAACGTAAGAAAAACCAATTAAATGGATGCTATCATGCTAAATTGCTAATTTTATCATAACTTTATTTTTATTGTTGTTTTTTAAATTTTTTTTTTAAAAAAGGAGTCATGTTAGATACGGTGTTGCCGGGTTGGGATGGAAGGGAGAGATTGTTTAAAGGCGGGAAGGCCTTTGAACACCCGATCTGTTTCCCCGCCACTTCTCTCGCCTCTTGCTTGCTTGCTTGCTTGCTTGCCGGTGGCCTCTTCTCTTCTCTTCGCTTCGCTTCCCATCAATCAATATACTCGTCATCACCATCAGCCTCCCATTCCCACTCCCATACCTCCTTCTCTTCTTCTTCCATCCCATAGATAAAGGTAGCTTTTTTTTTTTTTGGCGAGATGTGGGCGTGTGTGTTAAGTTTTTTTGATATCGGTGGCAGTTTTTGGATGGACTTGATGTGGGCATTCACAAAGAAACGTTTTTTTCCCGGTTGATTAGAACTTTTTGATCGGGAATGGATGAGGGTGGTGAATTGAAGGAGTGGGAAGATTGAATCCTTGGGCTCAAAATGGCTGATTTTGGGTGTTTTGATGGTGAGGTGAGATTCGAATTTTGTCAATGAGTGCGTGGGTTGTGTGGGATGTGGGTTAGGTGTGTGCGTATGGAACATGTGAGGGGGAAGTAGAAACCGTTAAGTTTATGGCAGTGGTGGAGAGGCGGTTGTGCTAGCTGCTGTAGGAAGTTACTGCTGGTTGAACCTAAATGTGGGGGTTCTGGTTGAAGTTAGAGTCAATGTGGTTACTCGAGAGAGAGCTAGCACCTCTTTTTTATTATTCCTTTTTCATCTGAGAAATATTTGGAATCCTCTAGGTGTTTGCTGAATTGCCCCTGTGACTTGGAGTTACTAGGAGATTGATCGAACTCAAGTAGATGTGGATAGAAAAAATTTTAGCTCCTCCCGGGAGTGACGCGAGCGTCTCCACCGTCGATTCCCAGGATGATCGACGGTGTCTCCACCGGCGTCGCTCCCGGGCGGAGCTAAATGTGGCTCATGTGGATAAAGTTGGGAAGTGTTGGAGTGGTTCTTTTAACACGCGTTTCAGTTTCTGTTCCTTTTATGTTTGAATTTCCTGTCTGCGCTGGATCAGTTTTTAGGCTGTAATGAAGAGAATGTTGTTGTTTGATTTTTTTTAAAGCTAATACGTGCATTATTTTCTTTCAGATTGGGGCCATTTGATGTTTATATGACTATCATGTTTAATTCTGTTGGATTTTAAGCTATTTGGAAATAAGATCATGGCTTTAGCCAGAAGCTGTTTGTTTGGTTATGGTGGTTTAAGAAATTTTTGGGCAAGTTCCTGCAATAGTAACTTGTTCAAATTAGTCGTAGGTTGGCTTGATGGAGGGGTTCTAGGTGTAACCAGCATCAAATTTCTATCTTCGAGGGCTGAAGTAGAATTGAATGGTTCAAAGAAACTTAGTGAGAGATTTCCGTGTGGCATTAAGCTTGAGCACGTTGATGGAACAACTGCTAAAAGATCGAATCTGCAAGTGAACAATCAGAAGCAATCCGCTCCAGATTTCCGCTCCTTGGTAAAACTGACGACAGTAATTGTTTTTGATCTTGAGACTACAGGGTTTGGCAAAACAGACAGAATTATTGAGTTTGCTGCTCGGGACCTTCAAGGAGGGAGGAATAGCACATTCCAAAGTCTTGTCAATCCTGAAAGACGAGTGCTAAATTCTTTCATTCATAACATAAGCACTCAAATGGTCAATCGGCCAGAAGTGCCTACGTATGTCCTTGCTACCATTAGTTATTGGATGTCATGCTTTTTGCTAGGATGTACGCTGGGGTTGTGTTGTGCCATGGAATCATCAGTTTGTGTCTTATTAATTTAGTACCTTGGGCTTCAATCTTTATTTATATAAATGTTCAGAAGATGATTTCTAGCTTGAGCAATTATTTGGAATTTGGACTGGTCAGGAGATAGTGTTTCAGCATTCTTCTTCCTTGTGACAACTGGGTATTCCATTGAATTTTTGTGGCTTTTTGTTCACTTGCATCTTTCTGTAAAGTGAGTTTTTTATTTTTTAGTTATTTTTTGGTATGATGTGTGACGGGTAGGGATCATAATTAATTGTTTACATATGCAAGGATCTCCCCATGTCTCTTACATTTTTGATTCAAATTTACAAGGCCTCAGTTTTTGTGCATTTTATTAATTATGTAAGTTGGTTTTATCCATAATTAGAGCCTTGTAGACAGAGAAATGCTTATGGGATCAGATCATACAAAATTAAATCCATTGTATACTTTTATTGCAAGCGCTTATTTCTTTCATTTTCCTTGGCATGGTATGTATGCACTTTTTTTCTGCTAATTAGTATCTGATAGCTGATTTTGTTGGTTAGGTGGAAGGATTTAATTCCTATCTTGATGCTTTTTATCCAAAGCCGCGAGAAAACTTGTGGCCCTGTTTTGTGGGTAGCACATAACGGACGGCGATTTGATTTCCCTTTTCTGATTAGGGAATTTGAACGTTGTTCTGTTAAAATTCCGGAAGACTGGTTCTTTGTGGACACTGTTCCACTTGCACGGGAATTGATGAAGCGAGAAGGTTGGCTTTTTTTTTCATTGAATTACTTGATCATAGTGTTTAGCCCTTTCCTCTTGTGCTAGGTTTTTTAAAACTTTTAGTTATGAGAGACATCTTTGCCTATTTTCTTGGTTCTCTGGGACGGTAAATGATCATTTTTGTGACCCTACTTCACTTGAAATGCTCCTATTGAGGAATCACAAACCTTGCATGAAAACTTTCTGGCTCTATTCTTGGTCGGTAAATAGTCTAAAATTGTAGATGTACTTTATAGGGTTAGGATTTTAACTGCCTGGGCCATACCTGAGCTACTGCATGTTTGAACTCCGTTCTTATGGGTGAAGTAGGAGTCTGTGAACTGGTGGAATGGTTGTACTCAACCATGTACATTTATCAGTTGTTTAGGTTCTACTTTGGTGTCCTCAAAAAATTGGCGAGTTCCAAATGGACTTGTGAGGACTGGCTGCGGTAGATTCTTACTTTACAATTTCAAAGGTGACTGATTATCTTGTTTATGAAGTTTACAAGTTGACAAGGTTGGATGCTTTTTGTTGCAGGATCGAAGCTGACATCATATTCGCAAGACGATCTTCGTAAATATTTTGAAATCGATAAATTAGGGGAAGGCCACCGAGCTATGGCAGATGTTGATACTCTTGCTCGTATACTGCAGAGACTGACGTTTGAACTAAAACTACCAGTTTCTGATCTCCTTGAAAAATCTTGCAAAGCTTCTGATTTGGTTAAGTCTTAATTTTGTCTGGAAAACTGCTAACTCTCTGGATAGCTTCCCTTTCAGAACCTTTCTTCACATTGAAATGGGAAATTCACATATCAACATTGATTCAAGGGAAGACCAATTGCTCTCCTCAAGCTGTATTCTTTACATCAATGCAAAATTCCTATTCATCAATGCTCTCATACCTAAAGGCATGTGAATAGGAGATGTATGTTAACTTAAACTATATTTTGTTGTAAGTTTATGCTAATCCACTCTTTTACATGGCATGATTCTCTTATATTCATTTATACTGAGCGCATGAAAGCCCTGTTGATTTGATGAGTAGAATGATTGATTCACGTAACTTTTGGTGTTTGCTCCCAAATGTTGATTCTCTATCAAATGATTTATATGCTTTTTATGTTTATAATAATCAGGTTTGATCATTTTCTTTTAGATTATAATTAGATTCTATCAAGTCATAATTTATGGGGATTAGTTTTATTTTATAGGCTATAATTAAATTTCACGACCGTATCTTCTAGGCTTTACAAAGAAACATCGGATTTGGGGAAGTTAGCGAAAGTGTGAAGGGGAAGTTAGTGAAAGTTTGACTTTGGGTTGCATATATTAATGAGGGAGCGAGATTAGTTTTTTAAATATAAAGCACATTCATTTATTTTTTATATTATTTACAGCGAGTCTAAAAAATACAACAAACCTGTTAATCAAATTATATTTTCCACCTTTATAATTTGATTTGCATGCTTGTGGCTTAAAAAGAGATTTATAAATTAAATTTGCTTACAATTGCAATCTATATTTAAATAATATTTTTATTATGAATCTACTGTGAGAATATAAATTAGATTTCACCGGCACAAGTAAATGAACTTACCATAGTTCGAGAAAATCACTTGTCCGTGTCCGTGACCACGACCATGACTCCATCGACGACGACAAACAGATAATAGACGCGGTCGTCGGCGGTCTCCCCAAGCTTGTGAAGAGGACGCCATTTCCCGAGGCCAAGTTGCCGCCTTTCCCGACCTCCACCATCTCCCATGGCTGCCCAACCCGCCGGAGCAGACGTCGGAGCTCCGGCGGTGCACCCGGCCGTGGCACCGCTGGCGTTCCTGCTGGGCACTTGGCGGGGGAAGGAGACGGCCTGTACCCAACCATCAACCCCTTCGTGTACGGCGAGGAGATCACCTTCTCCCACTCTGGAAAGGTTCTCTCTTCTTCAATGATCAATCCACTTGTTGGGTCTGTTGCTCTTCTTATGCTGGATTTTGATATAAAAATGGTTTCTTTCTTCTTGGTTTGGTGGGAATTTGTGCAGCCGGTGATGGCCTATACTTCTAAGACATGGAAGCTTGCCACCGGCGAGCCAATGCACGCCGAGAGCGGGTATTGGCGCCCCAAGGCTGATGGGTCGATTGAGGTGGTGATTGCTCAGAGCACTGGCATTGCTGAGGTTCAAGTGAGTTGTAGCTGGACTTTTTTTTCTATCAAGTCGAAGTGATTTGGAACCTTGGATTGTGTTGATACTTAAATCTAATCGATTGTTGTGTATTGCTTGCTGTGTATGATTTGGAAGCTATAGAGGTGGAAAAAATTGGTCATGAGACTGGCTGTTTTGATACTGAACTATTGTTTATAATTTTGGTGCATGGGCAGTAGATATGCTTTGGATTGTTTCCCGACACGAGTTAATTGGAATATTATAACGTTTATGGTTCACTGTGTATAATTTGGAAGCTAGACATGGAAAACATATCATGATGTTGATCTTAGATTGGTTGTTTTACTGGCTAACTGCTCATCGTTTTGGAGATGTCTATTACTCTATGTTGAGTTTCATTTTTTGCAGAAAGGAACGTATGATGCAGAGAGTATAGTGATAAGCCTTTGTAGTGCAGTCGTAGGGAACGCATCGAAGGTAAGATAAACATACATACTACTACCTGTTTGTGCCTTTCTTTATCTATTTCAATTTAGTTAAAGTGCTGACAAGTAAATGTATGGACACTATTTGTTTTTGGCAGGTAAAGAAGATAACTAGAGATTTTAAAATGATGAATGGTGAACTCTCATATGTGATACAAATGGCTACGCATCAGACAGAACTCCAGCCGCATCTAAAAGCTCTGCTTAAAAGAATATAGATTACCTCTTTCTTTTGTGCATTGTACTTCGAATTTGACTGAACTGGATGCCAGCACCCCTCCTTTCCATATGCTAGAACATGCTGATGCTTCGATGCTTCATTTCGGCATTTTCATGATAAGGCCTATCAGAATTGTTCGCGTTGATACAGAATACCCGTTATTATTGAATTGCCTCAAAATATTTCAATATATATTGTTAATAAGTATCGAATAAAGATGCGTCTGCAAAGCCTAAAAGATTTCAATCGTTGACGTTGAAATAGAGTCATAAAGATGCGTCTGCAAAAGTCAAAAAGATTGTAGAAAGCTATTCGGTAATATTTGATATGAAAAGAATGAACACTAATAATATTTAGGCCTGCTTAGACCGATAACTTTGCAGATGTCATTTCTACGATGATATTAAAATTCAATGGAAATTTTGATACTAAACCTTGAGAACGATTTACTACACCGCCTCAAACAATCACCAACAGTAAATAACATGAGCCTCAGTTGCATTTTCTGGGGAGTTTTTAACAAGCTACAAGAGAAAAACCAGACTAGAACGGTACCACCAACTTCAAACTAACGTCTTGAACAAGCTCAAATAGTGAAACAACATTTCTCAACTCTCAGTCTGCTCTCTCAGCCTTCTAATGGTGCTCCTCACTGTCACAGCACTGGCCGTGCTGGCAATAAAACAATAAAAGTAATGAGCAAAGAATATATAATAGATATACCTAAAAATACATAGCTCGTTTGTAATATGGCAAAAAACGTCATTCACTCACTTCAATGTATAGGCACCTCCAGCCTTTACCTTCCCGCAATCCTTGCAACCCCATATCCCAACAGCTTTTCGCTTGACAGAGAACTGTATAAGAGAAAACCAGTGCTGTCAGTCATGTAAAGGAAAAAAGTGGCAACTCGTTCTTCGATATAAAATAGAGAAAACAAACACAAAGCCCAAGAGATTGCCGAGACAATAAAAGATATGAAGTTCACAGCAGTAAGAAGGAAAGAACAAAATACAAGAAGATACGTATTATCACGGAACATGTGGTAATATCAAATTAGCTCGTGCGCATGAAATACCTTGCCACAGAAGTCACACAGATACTTCGAATGTTGACTCACTTCCATTTTCTTAATTTGCTTCCTCAAACTGGCACCATACCTGGTACCTGAAAATAAAATAATCTTTATACACTGAAATCCTCAATGTAAGGCAGTCAAAATCAATAATTTCAAAGAAAGGCGGCTCTACTTACCATATTTTCCTACAATCCCAACCTTCTTAGTACGCTTTGCCTGAATTATAAAACAAGAACACGAGTTAATGCTTCAAATTCTTCATGTGACATAGTCATGCACATTAAAACATAATTTTCTGCCATCTACTACTTCCTGAAAAACTCGATTAGAAGGTTATAACTTCACTACAAATAGTTTGCCTATCATCTACTAAAAGTCCAACCACAGAATGCAACCCACTAGCGAACCAGTTTGATAGAAATGCCGTTGACAAAAAGATTTTGCAGTGTCAAGCACACAAAGAATGCTGCAATATTTACAGAAGCTAAAGTCTTTCCACGTTGCCATAATATTTTTTTCAAGAAGCTAATAAAAGTATGGCAAAAGAAATCATTTCAGACCAATTTCAAGCAGTTCATCACACGCCCATAATCAAATCTTCAAACCAAGACACACTAATTTCTTATGACAAGGCTACGGCATGTTTCCATAAAGTTACCCTTCGGACAAATGAAAACAATCCTGACAAATTCAACCAATTCACGACCAACATAAAACCAATCCTCCTTACAAACTAACGCAAATCTCTTACAACACAGCTACAATATTTCAGGGAACAAAAGCCATTTCGAGCAATGTCAAATAGTTTTCCATATACGAATAATAACCAGTTAACCAGACCAACTAACTAACACAAATTTTCATCATCACAGGCTCCAACATTTTTCCAGCATTGGTGAAAGCTCACCATATAACCAATCAATCCTGCAAGCCAATTTACAGAATTTTCCCCATAAAAAGCTACAACACCAATCTTCCACAGTCTCAAACATTTTCAACATACACACAAAATCAATCCTCCGAAGCAACTTACAAAAATTCTTCACCACAAAGCTACACTCTTTTCGTATAAAACTACAATAATTCCAACACATTTGGTTATACGAAACCAATCCTAACCAATTTCAAACAAGTACACTACACACCTAAACCCAATTCTCCAAATTTCAAACAAATGACCAAGACATCAAATTGAATCTGAAAATCAAGAATTCGACGGGAGGGAGAGCGGGTTCTCGCCATTTTCTGCGATGAAAGCGGCGATCCGGGCCAAGGTTAGGGGCAGGAGGAGGTACAAAAAACCCTAGCGCTTGAGCTTCGTTGTACGTTGCCCGCCGTAAGAGAGCCCTAATCGATCGCCCCAAATGGGCCGCCCATTAATCGTCCAAGCTCTTTAAGATAAAACCGTACTTGGGCCCATGGCCCATTTCTTACCTGTTTTAACATGGATTCCATATTGTTGATTTATTTAAATATAAAATGATCAAATTAAACAAGTATATTATAAAAGACCCCTTGCTTGTGAGTGTCTCCGTGTCTTTAAATTAATTAAAAGTAGAGATGAATTTTGATCGAATATACTTCAAAGTGGTCATCTCATAACCTAATCTAAGCTAATCCATTAAGTTTTTTTATCAGCTTCAGACCAACAAAAGGTGACTAATTGGATTCACCTCAGTTTATTTTAATTTGATTTTTAAATTTTGATATTAATTTAAAACAAATATTGATAATTAGATCCGACCTAAGTTTGACCCGAAAATCCAATCAACCACTTAAAAAAATTTATTTTCAAACTAACATAATTTTTTGAAGGTCTAAATTGTATATTTAAAAAATTATTTTGTTTTAAATGATTGTTTCCCTAAAATATGTCACAACAATGTTGAATTTATAGCATAAATTCAACTAGCTTAACTTGAATCGATTCGACCAATCTATTCTTCTACTCTTGTATTAATAAAAGAAAGAATTCAATATTAACACAAATTAAAAATAGGAAATTTAATTAATTAAAATATTAAAAAATATTATAATTTATTTCAAAATTATAAATTAAATTATTATTATTTATCTCTTTATTTGGATTTATCTTTAAATTCAATTAAAATCTGTATCTAAAATATTAAATTATTATAATTTATCCGTACTTATCAAACAATAACTTGTCTGTAAAATTAAAGCTTATATTTAATATATGTAATGTTAAAAACCTCACATATAAATTAAGGTAGCCTTAAATTAGGATTCTAGGAATAGGATTTAGTACCAATACTCATACGGTTTAAAGGGCTTAATTTTTAAAAATAAACAACATTAGCGGCCCCTTTTCCCGATAAACAAATAATGAGGGAGCTCTTTATATTTTTACGAACCTTCAAGATACGCCGGGCCTTCTTTGCGTACGCCACTTCGCCGGCGAACACTGGCCGCACCGCCGTCGACGACGAACCAGAAGTGGGCGGAGGAGTAATAGAAATTTCCGGTCTCGGCCGCCGGCGATGGCCCCTCCCTCCTCAAGGGCGGCACCGTCTCCGTCCCCGTCTTCCTACTCGGCGCCGCCTCGGCGGCGGGATCCTCTTCCTCATCGTCTTCTCCTCCAGCTTCTTCTCCCCGTCGATCACCCCACTGTGCAGCTGCCCGGCCGCCGGCGCGGGGACGGCCGGCCTGTCCTCGCCGGATCCGATCGGCGCGAGTCGCGCCGACGCTGAGTGGCTCAGGTCACAGCTTCGGGTGAACAGCCTGCAGGACTCGCCGGAGGCGGGGATGCATGGCACGAGCTCCGAAAGGGCATCAACCCCCGCACTCGCCGGCAGCAGCTCGAAGGTTGAGAAAGTGAGCGACTTTGTTGGTAGATGGAGATATATATATTTTTTGCGGTTAATGTACTTCGCTGTTTCAAAAGTTGTGATTATGACTGTGAATTAGTTTTGAGTATTGATTGTTTATGACATGACTTTCTCACTGGATCAAGAGTTTGGGAGGTGATTGGTTACTCGATTATATTCGAAAGATAGAATTATTGTTGTGAATTAGGGTTTTTGAATGATTGTTGGCATACAAGTTGATGCTTATGACATGGTTTTTATAGCTGAATGCTCAACTTTATTATTGCTAGAGATAGGAAGCATGGAATGGGATCTATACTGATTGAGTGAAGTGGTAAAAATATGAGAATGGAACCTGTGAAATTGACTGATACAAATTCCTGATCATCATTAAAGCTTTAAAGTTTGGCTGGTTTGTTAACTAGTCTCTTTGATATGGATGATGATATGTCATTGTTCTATTAGCCTACTTTATTTTGCAACTCTAGGTTAGTTTTTCTAGTGAGTAGATCTATCAGCTATTTCAAAGTATTTTGAAGAAATGAGTGGTTTCATTTCAGATACAAAGGCATTTCCCACTATGAGGATGATACAGAGGCGAACAACCGAACTGCACTCCCGTGCCCCGGTGAGCTTCTTGTTGAAGAGCATCACAGCAATTATGGTGAACCGTGGGCTGGTGGCCGAGATGTCTTTGAATTTCTTGCTGCATCTGCCAAAATTTCTCCCATTCTCAGGTTCTTGAGATTGGGTGTGAACACTTCGCGTTGGCGTCCATTTCATTCGCTTCTTAGACCCTGCTCACTTCCATTGCCTTGAGCGTGACAAACTATCCCTCATGGCTGCACTGCGATATGAGCTTCCCTCTCAGGGTTTATTGTACAAGCGGCCATTGATTTTTAAAGGAGAAGATATGGATTTCAGTAGATTTGGAAATACTGAGTTTGATTTGATTTATGCAAGTGCTGTTTTTCTTCACATGCCGGATAAGCTTGTTTGGGTTGGGTTGGAGAGACTGGCGCCAAAAGGTGAAACCTAGTGAAGGAAGGATATTTGTATCTCACAATATAAAGTTCTGCTCAGATTGGGAGGGGAGGACTGCACAAGACGGCTTTCCAACTTAGGCCTTGAGTACGTTGGCAAGCACACTCATGATAGCCTACTGTTTAACCACTATGAGATATGGTTCGAATTTAGGAGGAACAAGGTATAGCATTGTCCCATTCTTTGTTAGGGTCTGTTACGACTGGTTTGCGAGATGAGCGAGAAGCCTTGGTGGACACAGCTGCTGCCATGTTTGGAAATCTCTTTTAACTGCTTGAAGCGTTAATGCTGATTCAGAAAATTGGATAATTTGTTTTATTTAGTCGTTGGCACTTGCCCGTATGTTGGATGAAAATTTGAGCTATTGTGATGGAGATTCTTATAGCATCTGAGTGTTTTCAGACATCCTTGTGGTGGGAGCTAGATATCCATGCTCTTAAAATGGGAGTCGTAGGAGTTGTTTTGCATGTCGTTTTATGACCATCACTCTGGCCCATTTGATATTGTGTACCGTGAAGCTTGTTGCTGTGCTGATATCGACACTAAGTGATATTGTTTTGTAGCCGGAACAGGATCTAAAATCATTCTCTCTCCTTAATTATGACATTTGAAGTTATATTCGCCCAGTTTTCTTGACAATTTTTGAGGGCATCACGTACAAGTTTGGTGCGTAATCGTTATAATTTGAACTGACTGGTACGCATGTCTGTTTTTATTTTTGTGGAGGCTGAAGTGGCATGGATGCTCTTTGGCATCGCCTAATGAGCAATGCCAGAGAATAATATTGGAGTTTCAGACTTTCAGTAGCTTATGCCACTTGGTATTTTGCCCATGCATGGCTCTTGGAAGAAGAGTAACAGTCAACAGAAGCTAGCAACAAGCAATTTTGGTTTGTAAATTGTTGGAACTGTTATTCTCCATTACCCAATTTCATGGTCTTCGTTATTAACGATGTAGTGAATAGTTTTCTTCCCTTGAGAGTTGAGCTTTTGGAACGACTAGTTAGCCATCTAAAATTTACATTTTAATCTTCAGTTCTATTAGTGTGGTGAAAGGGGCGTCTTGGACTGTTCATTGGTATGAATGATGGAGAACTTTACAAAATAAAGGATAAGCTATATAGTCTGTTCATATAATCAAAAAGGGTGATCGGTGAAGTCTTTGATCACGGATACCACAGTTTTAAACGTCTTATCTTACTGGCCTGATAATATCACACACCTTCTTTTAATCCGGTACTGTTTAGGCTTCTATGTCATTTTAATCTAGAATTTTTCTAAAATTCGATTTTTGTTTAGAAAACAAAATATTATGATTGATATTTAATCAAATATTAATGATAAAAAAATATTTTTAATGTTTAATAAGATATTTTGTTTATAATTTTAAAATTTTAATTCAATCCGCTTGATCCGATTGAACTAATCCATGGTATGGTAATTGGTTTTGCATTTAAATTTTCAGTTTATAAAATAATTAATTATTAAACAAATGACGGTGTGACGCGTTAACATCTAATTGCGCGAATGATAGTTTGCGGTGTTTCTTTGGTTTGCCGGTTGGCAAGTAAACACGTTCACCTGGTTCAGGATGGGTTCAGAAGATAATGCTGGATTATTTCCCGAACGAGGGGTTGGAGGAGGCGGAAGTCTCTCCTCCGGCGGGGCCAGACTCTCCTACCATCTTCCCCTTCTTCGGGTACGTACGGTCGTCGTGGTTGATTGATTCCATGTACTTCGTTTCTCCGACAATGATTTGCTGTCTGTGGTAGTAGCTGCTTATCACAGCGTTCTTACTTGTGTAAGTTGCAAATTTCTCGTCATTTTTATGGGTGGGGGTTAGAATTTTGGCGGGATTGCTTGAGTTGATGTCTGCTCCACTGGCATGCTTGTCTTTTGACTTTTCAACGATTTTGTCTTTTCTTTTTTGCGATATTGATGATGTTGGTCGTTCTTGTGTTTAGCTGATTCTTTGAGTTGATAATTTGAAATAGAATGGAAAAATTCTACGGAATTATTAATTCTTTGTCTCAATCGGTACTTAGAGTTGAAAGAGTCGTACTTTGATCGTAGATGATAAAATAAAAAATACAAAATATGAACTATAAAAGTTCTTGTCCCATGGAATAAGCCGGTGCATGGACCAGTAAATGCTGATCCTCCTAAAGGTATTGCTCTAGTTGCCGAATGTGATTTGCTTAATATTGTATACCAAGTTGCCGAAATTGATTTGCTTAATATCGTCTGCCACGGCTGTATAAGCCGTTTATCAATTTTATTTTTGGTTGTTTTAATTTTGTCTATTTATGTTTGCTTTTAAAATTCATCAAGTTTGGATCTTTTGAATGATGTTGGGTGGTGTCCACTGTGAAAGAGGCGCGGAGCAGACAAGTAGTGGTTGGAGGAGGTAGGAATGGAGAGTTCCTCGTCTAGCCCATCCTCCCCTACCGGAGATGTACTCACTGTGCTGGCCCTCTTTCCAAAGAAATGGTTATTTTCTTTTCCTCAACCACTTTTTATTCTTTTTCATCCCTGTTTTATTCCTTCTATTTCTTTGTAACCTTCCTTTTCAGGAAACTAGCCGATGGACTATTGCACCATTTATCAGAGACAGTTTCTCCATGGTACTAAACTTCTCGTTTGATATTTGAACGTTTTTATGTTTTCTGTTAGAACTTCTTTTATTGAGTTATGCAAATAGTGCGTGTATGGATTGTGATCAGTGGTGACCATTCTTCTTCTTCTTTTATATTATTTTCTTACCTTTGCCGTTTAGACTCTTAAAAATTCCATCTGATCTCTGTTTATGAAATTCTGTTTCCTTTTATTGGCTTCAATGTAAACCTGATTATGGCCTGGATGTTTTTTTTCGATTACAGATTGGCTCTGCAGTTGGTGGTGCGGCAAGTGCATTCTATGGGTTTAACTACAGTATGATATTTTTTATCTTATAACGCTCTTTTGTAATATTAGTCTATGCAAATTGAATAATTTTTGTGTTATTGTTTTTCCACCACAGTAGCCATTATCATTCAGTGGAAAGAAAATTCTCCTAAGGAGACTCATTTGTGTATTTTGGTTAACTCGACATGCCCATAGTATGTCAATTTTTCATTTTCTACCTAGTTAATGGTCCATCATACAATGATATCAATAGATGAAAAGTTGTTTATGAGTAAACATCCATTCTATCTCAAATTCATTGATAAAATCTTGATCTATGGTGATTGAAGATTCATTAGCTCACATTCTTTATTCTTGTAAGCTATAACATAACTTTTGCTATTGATTTTGAGGATTGAATATTTTGGCAAATATATGTCAAAGCATCTTCACGTGTATCAATTTTATATGTGTCCTAAAATTTCTTTGCAGCAATGCCAGTGGTTCAAAAGTATGTAAAAGGCCCTATTTGGTTACACTTTCTTATTGGTGTAAGTAATGTTCTTTATTTTTTTCTATCACTGGATTAGGTTTAGTGCTGAACATAGCTGATGCGTTACTTGAAGTTCATGAATCTTGTGCATCATAAAACAATTGCATAACTGGTGATACTCTCCTGCATCTTATTTTTTACCAGTCCCGAATTACTTGCTGCCTACAAGTTCTTTCTTTTCAAGGCGATGATTATGCTATACAATCATCATTCCCCTGCTGCTGGCGAGCTACAAGTTGCATATTTTAACAAATTGTAGGCAGTGTCACATTTAATATAGTTTCTGATGTCATTTGCATTTTGATGACATGAAGAATACAGGCTATGGAGTGATTTTGTAGTGATGTTGGAAAGAGAGTATGTCGTTAATTTGGAATGATTTGTTCAGATCTAGAATCATATACTCAAATTTTATGAGTAACCATTGTTTGATGAATGTGCTGTTGCTATGATTCCTCACTGACCCTATTTTGCACTCCATGTGACTGGCAGCAGAAATCACCATAGACTTTGTTCCTATCTTCATTCTCACCTTTCATTTGACATACAATAGTTAAGCATTTCATGGCATTTCTCTGTGCATATTGGTAAAAGGCCTTACATATTGCGGTTACTCATGCTGATGACCTACCATTTTATGTGATATGGGGTGATGTCTTCACTAAGTTTGCCATATTTTGTATCATGTGTCTTTCTATTTCAATTATATTTAAAAGCATTCCGAGGACAAGAAGGTCATCCAGTGCACGGTTTAGTGTTATCAAGTGTAAAAGCAGTCAATTAACAAAACAAATATTAGGCCTTCGCATTTTAGCTGGGATAAGGTGCAGATGTTTATGATGATTTTTTTAGTGGTTGCCAGTTTTTAGTTGTCTTTCAATGCTGTATATGATGAAAATTGCTTTTCCACTGCAAACTTGTTATGAGTTGGAATATAATTTGTTTCTGTGTATGCTGGAGCACTGCAAACTTTCATATATTGCCTATTTCCCATTTCAGGCCCCACCAGTGATAATTTTTACTTCCGCTTGTGCTGGGTTGGCAGGTATGGAGATTTGCCCACTCTTCAAGTCTTTTTGGCTAGTCATAGCATGGATTAGGTTTAGAGTTTTCACAAAATTATTTTATGCATGAAGTGGTCAGGTTTTTGTATTTATTGTCCAGTTAGGTATTACGTCAAGGAGGGAACACCCTTTTACATAGCTTTATATACTGATTTAAAAATATGATATATCAAGATGTGGTCGAGTTTATATAAGTTGCCAAGTTTGCATTACCCTTTATTTGCCTTCATAAGGCAAAAGCGCTAACATAGATGTATGGCATCATGGCTGTGGTGTGGTTGTAGTGAAAACAATAAGACCATGTCTTATTGCAGAGCAGAGTATATCATCATAAGTAGGTAATCTCACTGGAGCGTCTTTTGTTGATTGAGGAGGTGTTTATCTTAATGATGAGTTTTTGTACGGAACAGGTGGTGGAGTACCAGCTGTAGCCCAACTTGCCTCTTCTTCATACTGGGCAATAGTTCCTCATCATCCACCTCCACCACCAAGAAAGATAATTTTAATGGATCCAGAAGCTCTCCTCCCCTAATTTCTACCTTTCGGTTAACCACCTCGCATCAAGTGGAGAAACTAAGGGTTAGCTTTTCTATTTCACGAAAGATATGAACTGTACATATAAGTTGCATGTTTATAATACAGATACACATCTTATACAGATACGCCATATTTGGATTTTTTCTCAATGGAGCTGGATGTGTACCCCATAATTTCGCTGAATTCTACTTCATATTTTTAGGGTTTATCTTCTGTTTTTGGGGTGGCACTGTTCTAACCCATTGGCTTGGCTTTACTAAACTGTAGATTGAAATGAAGGGATTTGTTTCGTTTACTTGAGTTTGATGTTATAGTGAGCCAAGACCTGAAACCAGAGCTCAAAACAGAATTGAGTGTAACATGCATGATCGAGGTGGCTAGTGAGGCAGATTTGGGGTTGAGAATCAGAGTCTGCTAACACCATAATTAACGTCTATACGCTGTGAATCAATGGAAATAAGTTTTGGTTATTGTTGTCTCTGTTTAGCTTGATTATAAGTATCCCCCAGCCTTTGATTCACTACATATGAAGCTGTCGGTGTGATTTACTACATATTGTCTCTGCTTATTATTGGCCCGAGAAAATTTTGTTAATTTAAATTTTGGGCCCCAAACCGAGAATTTAAAGTTCAATTTTTTATCTTTTAATGACTTTTTTATTTGTTAATAATTTTTAGCTGGGATTAGTGAATGTGTGAATGTGATTTACAATGTTAAAAGTAGATTTATACTATAAATAGTATTTTACTGTAAATCAAATTGCTCCTATTAGGAAAATTAAAATATAAATTCACTGTAAATTGATTTAATATGTTAGTAAAGATAGTTGAAATTTGATGTGAATGTTATTTATACATTATTAATAAAGTTCATATAATTTGCTAAATTTATTAATTGCATCTAAGTTTATATCATGATTATTTACCTATTGAATCAATAAATTGATAATATCAACTAACAAATCATGATAAAAAATATCCCACACCATTTGAGTTTGACTTTAAAATGTTCAAGTTAAGAAAATACTACTCTCAAAATATGATTTATATTCAAATTTAGAATTTTATTCAGGGTAACTATCTAATTATGGCTTTTATACTCCACCTGCTTTTTTACTTCTTCACATTAAAATTTTTAAGTACATCAGTGAGCATTTTAAATTCTTCTTTTTTATCGACATTACTTCTTAGCCTCACATTCGAAAAAGGTGATATTTTATGCCTTTTTTTATTGGATACTCTATCACATTTTCATTATCCTCTAGTATTATGTGAACATCATCAAATCCAATGTCATTGTTAGCCATTTCTTTTTCAATCCTATAACAATTTATTTTATTAGCAGTACTATGCCCTCCCGTTGCCATGCTATTTCTAAAAAATGTGCATAGTTCAAAATCATAGTTTTATATACTTGATCCATTGATCTTTGAAGTCGTCGCCTCTCTTTCGAGATTCCAACCAAAGCCGGCCTTGAATGTATTGTAAGCTTTTTCAATTGTCTAACTTGACATTGAATATTTTCTCTACCTATAACAACTTTCTTCGTTAAAGCGAAAAAAGATATTTCCCATACTCTTTTAGAAATGTCTCGTCCGCAGGTAGAAATACTCATTAATATGTTCAATAAAAAGGTTAAGAAGACATTTATCTTTCTATTTAAAGTAAGTTCTCTAAATGGCCAGCTTTGCCTTCTTCACATTAGTCAAACTTAAAGACAAATATTAATACCTAATTATAAATCAAAACATGTTATCAACAAATATTAACAACAAAAATATATAAACAACAATTTTGACAGTTATAAACTGTGCAAATACCTACTATCATTAAAATTAGAATAGAATTATTTATATTTACATGTATCTACACAAAATATAACTTATGATTGTAGAAAATAAAATTATAGCATAACATGATTATAGCAAAGAAATTTATTCAAAGAGGATAAGAGATTATCTACATAAAAATTATTTTTAATATAATTATTGACTAAAAACGTACATATAAAAATAAATTTAAAATATAATGTCAAATCAATTATCAACAATAACCAACATAAAACATAATATGAAAATTGATCAAAAGTAGTAAGTAAAAAAAGAGAGTTGTGAAAGCATAATGAGAAGGAATATAATTTTTGCCGATGTAGTCGGAGAAAAGAAGAGAGTATGAGGAAGGAATGAGAGAAAGAGAGGGAAAGAAATAAAGGAGAAGCCTAGAGAGGAGAGGGGTAGTAAGAAGAAGGGTAGAGGGGTGGGTGGCTAGGGTTGGGGAAAAAAGTAGAGAGTACAAGAAACGAATGAGGGAGAAGGAAAAAAAAGGGAGGAGGGTAGGAGAGGAAGTGAGAAGGGTCTTAAAGAAGGGGGAGAGGGGAGAGGTGTGCAATCAGATTCTCATGCTTTAGTTAAAAAAAGTCACATTATATGAATCATATATTATATTATTAAATACAATATATACCAGTCAAGTTATATGAATCATATATTATATTATTAAATACAATATACACCTTACTTTCTTTCAGTGACTTACTAATTTAATTTATTCAATAACATTAGATTAGCCTTCTTACTAACCTAACGAGTTAAGTGACGTAGATAGTCATTGGCCGAATCTTGTTGATTCTAAACGGTGGTGGTGGGACCAAGGTGTCGAGTGGGTCCTACAAAGGGGAGGGTGGCGGTCTCTGGCTGCACCCAAGGCTGGCGGTCAAATGCGGAAAAGGGAGGGGTCCGTTAACGAGAAGATTTGTCATTTCTTTTCTGCCGGATTTTGTCGTGCGCATACGCCCCATAATTCCTACATCATTTCCACTTTATTTTTTTCATTTATTAATTTTTTAAAGTCCCTTTTTAATTAATATTTATTAGTTTTATTTTTTTGGTATAAACCTTCCTACTCGGAATGATTTTTTTTTTAAAAAAAGAAAGCAAGTTTGTTCTAAATGACACAGCATAAGATGTAGATATATGCCTTATGTTACGTCGAATAACTAAAAAAATCAGATAAATTACACAATCACAAATCGCCCCGGCAAATGATCTATTATTATTATTATTATTTATTTACATCGTTAACTTGATTGTCTTAATTTTACTTGAACTTAATCATATAACTCTCTTCTTTACCTTCTATGCAAAAATCATGGCATGCAAAAGTTCTTATCGAACTTTTTGTCGTATTTAGTTAAAACCCTTATTCAATAAGACTTAAATTTATCCACAAGAGAGGACTTGATGCATTTTAAAGATTTTTGGAAGTAATTTATGCTTATTCACAATATCTCTTACACCCATTAATTCAATCGAGTTTAGCTAAAACTTTCCTTCAAAAACCTTAATAATATGTCTAATTCCCTGTACTTGCTGTCCATCACTAGTAGAAAGAAAATGACAAAAGTACAAATCCAAAGTTTGGTATACATCAGCTCTTAGATTGCAATTCTCGCCGTATAATCTTCCAGCAAGAACAAGACAAAGCAACACAGAAAGAGAGACAAGACAAGGCAAGCTTGTCTTAATACCGACCAAATCTATGGGCACTGCTCCGACAGCAGTGTGCATACAGTGAAAAAGATTGAACCAAGGTGGGGTGGGGAGTGGGGACGGGGGACGGGGGAGGGAGGAGTAAAACTAGAGTGGAAGGAGGGTAGTGGGAGAGAATTACAGTGATAGGAGCAGAGAAGCAGCAGGGATGATGGCCCTTCACGAGGCCCTCCGTTCTCTCTGCCTTACTTCCGACTGGACTTACTCTGTCTTCTGGACCATCCGTCATCGCCCGTATGTTTCTTGGATTCATTCTTCCTTTCTTTTGATGAACCAACTTTTCATGTTTTGTTGTGTTGCAGGCGGTTCAGAGGTGGTAGTGCAAGCAAACTGGGCGACGACAATGGCAGCTTGTAAGTTGTAAACCTTTGTTTTCGCATCAGAAAGCTTCCAATATAATATATATATATATTTTGGTGACGAAGTTTTGGTTTGATGAGATTCATGCTGGGATATATGCAGGATGCTGATGTGGAAGATGGGTTTTGCAAGACTACAGTTGCAGTGGGTTTGCAGGAGGATCTAGTCAAGAAGGCTTTCGTTAGGATGTCCATCCAGTTGTACAACTATGGAGAAGGGTGGGTAGGTAGCTCTTGGTTTTTCCATCTACTTCAACTTCTTCCATGTGACTAATCTTGACAGTGTAATGAAGTTCATAAGCATGTTTTGAATATTTTTTTGTTGGTTGTTTTTGATTGATTGAACAGGTTGATGGGTAAGGTAGCATCAGATAAATGTCACAAGTGGATTTTTAAGGAACCCTCCAAACGTGAAACCAGCATCTCTACCTACTGGCAGAGCTCCTTTGATGCTGTATGTCACAAACATCTACCTTCAAAGTTTTCAATTTGCCTATATGAGTTTCACAAACCAAGCATTTAGTTTTCTCTTCAAATAATAGTGAAAGTAATGTTATGTATTGCTTGATGTTCAATTCCAGCTTCCCCCAGAATGGATTGATCAGTTCAACTCTGGCATTCAGGTGAATGAAACAGAACTTAATTGCTTCCATCTCGTTTCTAAATTTTGGGTGGTTGTTAGTCCGAATTGACGTCATGTTGTCTTTTGTCATTGCATTTATGTACTCTAGACCATTGCTGTGATTCAAGCTGGGCATGGCCTTCTCCAACTTGGTTCTTGCAAAATAGTAAAGCTCTCTACACTATTAATCACACGCTAAATATTCTTTATTCATTTATCATAGCAATAGGAAACAAGTTTCTGCTGATTCATTGGAGAAACTTTTGATAAGATTCCCGAGGATCTCCACTTTGTCTTGAGGATGAGGCTCACCTTGAATCTCTAGGCTATCAGTCCGGCTCCTTCCTCTCCCAGCTCTTCCCATCCCCAACTAGCTCTACTTCCCGGCCACCTCCACCGCCCCTCTTCAACTTGAACCAGGGGCCAGCGCCATCGGGTATGGATCTGCCAACCAAGGTGGAGCCCCATCACTTTCTAGTCCCACAAGCCATTGATACCAACCTGCAAGAGATGGTCCATGACCATGACTCGGAGCTAAAATGGCCAACTGGTTTGACTTTCTTTAATGTTCTCACCGGCCGGCTGGAGGACTCCAACCTCCTATTTGGTGGTGTGGAGGTTTTGGGCGAGAAGCCAGGGTTGTCTTCTCAACATGATGCTAGTAGTAGAGATGAAGTACAAGCATTCCATGCAGATTACCCGAGCTCAAATGTTGCTGGAAGGCGGGAAGAAGATGCGAACAAGGGAAGCTCTCGAATGCATGATGCTGATAGCCATGGTCACCATTAACATTCTATGGGAGATTACAGGAGCTCGGAAGCTGGTACCAATTCAGACATGATGGAAGCTTTCTTGGAGTAGAGTTTTGGGATTAGATATAAATGGGTTTTGGAAGATATTCCAGGTTGGTTTGTGTATAATAGGAACCAAAATATGGCTAAAGTCTTTAGTAGTCCACTGACAGTTGATCTTACTATCTTTCTAAGATGTTGATCCATTCAATGAAACAAAAAAATCAAAATGCATGCAGTTTTCAATTTATGCAGCCCATGGACTCATATCAACCTGGAATGGGCGCTGTAAATCATGTTGTTTATTTTAAAATAAGTAAGATTCTTGGTGATGATTAGCTAACAACCAATTGAAAACACCCGCTTGACAAATCTAATCTGCATTTTCAATTCATGCCTATAGACTCATATCAACCTAAGATATGACATATATAACTCAAGTTTTTCTCAAACTATGATTATTGTTGATGGGTAAGTAATACCAATTGAAGACAACCCTGGAAAAAGTGGTTCTTGCCTCCAATAAGAGCTGCATTCTTGCAGAGGCCTTGAGTTATCAATTTGCAACTAAGTACCTGTAGCTGGGAATGGGAGTGACAGAAGGCTGGACAGAGAGTTATGAGGGAACCATCACTGCAAGGATGGCCGCAACATATCACTTGTGGTCTTTTCCCATTCACAGGTAAAACATGGCTATGTAACCAATAAAAAAGCATTGGAAAAGCATAGGTTATAGCCAAGAAGAAAGGTTCACAGGCCACAGTTTGGCCTAAGGTTTTCAGCCTTTGCACTTGCTGGGATTACTGGGAATTTTGAGGGGAAAACATTTTTGCATAGCAGTGGGTAACATATGTAGAAGTTTACTAGCTCCACCTTAATCGTAAATTTTTCACAAATAAAATTTTTTTTTAACTAATAATAAAAATTAATTGTAGGTTTTCTACCAATAAACTATTTCAAAAAATAATAATAAATCTTCTAATTAATAACAAAATTAAGATTGAAACAAATAGTCAGTCTATCAAATTATAAAATTAATTTTTTATATGTGTACTACTTATACACAAAACCATTATATTTTCTAATATTATTTTTTCTCTTTTTTCCTTTCAAATATTTTTCAATGAACTAACTTATACAATGGCCGCGCATTGCGTGGGTATCTTGACTAGTTGGTATATAAACAAATGCAAAGGACAAATTCAGATGGAAATAAAACAAAGGTGATACAGAGAAAGAGAAAATTGAGTTGGGGAGGACCACCTCAATCCTCTGAATGCACAATGTCCATGGTTGAAGGGAAAAGAAAAGATGGGGGATGGTGTTGATGATCAACTTTGGTCCCAGCTTTGGTAGAATGGAGTAGTAGAAAGCTTGCTTTGAATATGAAAAAGATTGTGATAATTTATACAAGTGTTTTTTTCTTTTTTTCAATAGGACATGATTTAGATATCACAAATCAATCATCTTATAAAGACCATTGTCAATTTTGAGTTTTTAGTTTCTAAAAGTTTTATTCATTTGAGTTGTAGAAGCAAACCTCACACAATGGTTAAGTAAGCCACCCTCACTTACTAAATAATTTTATGTACCAAAATTATTTTTAAAACTTTTTGACTCCTCCCTAAGAGGAGGATGCCGAGTTGATCCTCGATGAGGACGTGATGTCCCCTTTGTGAGGAGCCAAAACCGGTCCATTCTAATCCAAATTTAATTGGCACATTATTTATTTACTTTTCGAAAAGAAAATTCATTTGTTTTGTGTCATTATTTTAAATGATTAAAAATGTTACATATCAACTCCCTTGCATTTAAACACTGATTTTTTACTCTCATTTTGTATTTCAAATTTTCTTACATTGTGGCCGATTCTAATCCCATAATTACCTGCTTAATTTAAACAAATTTAGTGAGTGTTATTTTATCCAAATTATGAATTTAAAAAATTGGTACATTTATAGTTAAAACAAGGGCATTAAATTTTACAAGTTATAATTCATTCTTAATTTAGAATTTTATTTATTTATTTATTATTCTTTATTGATAGGAAAAACTTAGAATATAATTTTATTTAAATTAAAAATAGTTATAATTTGATTTTCTATTTAATTATTAAAATTTTACTTGAATGTAAAAGCTTTTACTTATTAATACCTACACAATTATGATGTTACTTAATTTTAATGTAAAATTAAAATTACTCCTGAATTAGAATATAACTATTTATGTTTTCTAAAACTAGATATTTTTTGCTTAAGTTAAATAGATACATTTATTTAAAATATAATTAATTATACTATTTTAAAAAATAATTTTATATTTTATTATTATATATTATTAATAAATTTTAAATATATCCTCTTTGCGAGTCTTTGACTAGTTATAATTTGTGTGGATAATAAAATGGCTGATATGATGGGCTCTGACTGGGCTTTGCTAGCAAGCTATTATGGGCCGACCCTTCCATGCTGACAAGCACACAATTCAGGAACTCGTCTCCAAGGCAAATCAATTATATAATACGTGAATTAGATCATTCATTATATGGTAAATAAATATGAACATTACCACAAACTTTTTTATGTTTTTTTCATATTTATTGGGAAATAGTTTTCATATGTTGTAGGTCTGATCTAGAAGCTAATCAGAATTCAATGCAAAGAGTGAATAATGACTACAGATGGAGTTGATGTATGAGCAAAATACACCAGAACAGATGGCCACAACCCAACAACCAAGAGAACAGATGTCATGCTGGCAATTCATTGCTTTACTTAATACTATTCATTGGATTAAAGGGTTGAAGTATGACAAATTGATTTGTTCATTGATTTCAGTTTGACTATGTGGCTGAAGTACTGTTTATTTATATTTTTAATATCAATTAAGGGTGGCAGAGTTCTTTTTATTAATCTTGATATTTTTTTAATTAATGGCCATAAATTCAGAGAGCTCAGTAGCATTCATAGTTTGGCCCCAGCTAGGTGAAAATTACTTGTACAATAGAGAGACTTTTTTCTAAGTAATCTAAATATACAATAATATATGTAATATATACATACACTAGTTTTCGCCTGGAAAAAAGAAATTTTATACTAGCCATCCATTTCAATTTCCCTCATGACTCTAGCTAAAGACACCTAATTTTGTTTTTAGTCTATAAAACCCACAAAAGATATTGAAAGAAAATCTCACTCCATCAGCATTTTTTTTTCTATATAATAGAAGTGAAAGTGCTCTATTACATGTCCCGCGGGTCTCATAAGCCTTATTATATATAAAAATAAACATATGAACATTACCTACACGAGTCCCAAAGTATCCAGTAATGAACTATTCCTTAAAAAATTCCTGCAAGTCCATTCTTTTTCATTATACAAACCCATCTTCCTTCCTCAATTATTAGTCTTGTGGTTGATAAGCAAGACACCGACCTCCAGTATGATATAGTGGTAGCTACTTTACCAAAGTAAAGGAAATGCATAGAATGAAAAATATATATACTTGTGGTCCAAAATGCTGCGTTCAATTTGACGTGCTTCATCTTCTACTTACATGCCTGGCCGCCATGTCTTCTAAATACCAGTACATCAATTTATAGTTATACAACGGGAACATTCATATTATCACTCCAATGGCCGCTTGATGCATTGTTTTGCCACGAGTGCAGTCTTTCACCGTAGCAAGCAAATCTTGAATGCAACAACGTCGAATCAGAAGGAAAGCTTTTTTTTTTCCAAAGCAATTATTTAAAAGGAAAGGAATTACACTTACCCGAAAACGTAGAATTGCCGAAAACAAACAATTCGGATAAAGAGTCAAATTGTAAGTACAAAGAAGTACTATCGTACATGTATATATACAGGGATAAAAAACTAAGGCATGCATTGTGTTGAGATAGAAGCTTTCTGGAATATATAACTGCTTGCTGCATGTGCCTTAAATAAACTAAACTTATTCTTAAATATTTTATGTTTGGTTTGATTCGACTTAAATTTATACTTGTTAATTTTGTGTTCGAAAAAATACTTAGTTTGAAATGGATAGTTCATTTGAACAATGAACAAAATTTGAGCTAAAGAGTACTTGGCTTAGCTGGTTCAAAAATCGAACTCAATGTGTTTAAATTCGAAAAATATTCGGTTCGATTTGGCTTGTCAATACTATTGATGTCATATTGAACTTATATAATGTTGAAGTTTTTTGATTCTATATAAGTCGAGCACAAAGCACAAATATTCGCTCTATTAAAGAGTCAAATTATAAATACAAAGAAGTACTATCGTATATACATGGAGGGATAAAAAACTAAGCCATGTATTATGTTGCGATAGAAGCTTTCTGGAAGCTGTTTGTTGCATGTAAACAAACCAAACCTCATCGCAAATATTTTATGTTTGACTCAACTTGGCATAAATTTGTGCTCGTTAATTTTGTGCTCGAAAAAATACTCGATTTAAAATAAATAGCTCGTTTAATAACGAACAGAGTTTGAGCCAAGGAGTGTTCGACTCAGTTTGACTCGAAACTCGAGTTCGATGTATTCAAACTTAAAAAATATTCGGTTTGTCAAAATTATTGAGGTCTATATTGAACTTATATAATGTTAAAAGAAAATTTGATCTTATATAAATCGAACACAAAACACAAATATTCGCTCTAATCCGAAATCATAATGAGCCAACACAAATCAAGCCCAAACACTATAAATTTTAGACGAGTTCGGCTCAACAAATAATACATCAAAATTCATCAAGCACTTAAACATATTCAAATATTTGTGTCAAAAATTACATTAAATTCATAAATATCTTTCTTTGGTTTCACTTGGCTCGACTTATTTACACCCTTACGTGCACCCAAATCCTATACCTAGATGGAAAAGATCTATGTTATAACCTTCGTATCCTACTTATATTTCATGTATCGGATTGCTCATATTATATTTAAGTTTTTATAGCCAGGTCAAATGTTTATATCTGAGGAGAAAATTTTAAAAAATTAATAAAGAGCTTTGAATTTTTTCAAATGGATTATTATTGATGTCTTGACTATGTTTTGTTAACGGTAGGTTCGGACTCACAACTAAACTTTAATAATTTTGTGTTCTTTTATTTTCTTTATTTTGTATGCTTGGGCATCATATGTATATCGTGTTTTTAGAGAAATTTTGAATATGTTTGGTTAAAATTATTAAATGTATCTTTAAAAAACATATCGAATGTGTATATACTAAAAAGCTAATAAATATATGTATTATTTTTTTATAAAATTAACCGCTGTAAAAAGTTTTATAGATTTTACGTGTATATGGTGGTAGTGGTGGATGGGCATTGACGGTATAAGCAAATGTCAACGTGAGGCTCGAGAGCATTGAAACATGGCTGCCTTGTGAAGCCTTCCTTCCGATGAGATCATATCTTTAATCTTCTTTGTGTGTGTGTGTAGATCGATGGTGTCATCAGTCCAATATTTTAGGATAAGACTCCAACTGCTCTGCACAATCTCTTCCATCTTCTTCCTTTTCTCCGCAACATAACATGGTTGGTTGTCAACATACCCGCTAGCTCTTGTCGTCCACATGGTTTGCCAATTTGATGAGAAAATTTTTGTAATGATTTTTGATCATCACTGACCAACACTATTGGGGAGAGACTTGTTCACAGATTTGGAGCAGGAAAATAGGAAGATCTTTTGGTGGGTTTTTCTTTAAAATCCCAGAGATGGCAGCAGTGAGAGCTCCTCTGTTGGAAGTGGACAGTGCAGGGAGAAGGTGGTGGTGGAACAAGGTGTTAGACACGGGGAAGCTAAAGACCAGCTTCTTTTCTCGGTGCCCATGATACTGACCAATGCTTCCTACTATGGCATCACTCTTATTTCCATCATGTTTGCCGGCCACCTTGGTGAGGTACAGCTAGCCGGCTCCACCCTTGCCAATTCCTGGGCATGGGTCACTGGTCTCGCTCTCATGGTGATTATCAAACTTTTCCCTCCCTGCATGTTTCAAAGCTTGCATTTTTTCTTCATAGCTGCTGTATATAGACGGAGCTTGGTTGATATACTTATCTTTTTTATGTTTGGTGTAATTTGTTATAGACTGGTTTGAGTGGAGCACTCGAGACACTTTGTGGACAAGCGTTTGGAGCACAGTCGTATAGGATGTTGGGGATATACTTGCAGTCATCCATGATCATTTCATTTGTTTTCTCCATCGCTGTCTCCATTCTCTGGGTTTTCTCCGATGCAATCCTCATTTTTCTCCGGCAAGATCCGAAAGTAGCGATATTGGCAGGCTTGTATTTGAAGTATCTAGCTCCAGGACTATTTGCATATGGCTTCATACAGTGCTTGTTGAGGTTTCTTCAAACGCAAACAGTTGTCATGCCACTGGTCATCTGCTCTATCTTCCCATTGCTGATCAATGCAGGCTTAGCCTACCTTTTTGTGTACCATACACCACTGGGATACAAGGGAGCTCCTCTAGCAGCAACTGTTTCCTTGTGGGTCTCATTTATTATGCTTGCAGTCTATGTCAACTTCTCCAAGCATTTCAGCTCCACTTGGAAAGGCCTTTCTGTGGAGTCCTTTCACCATATTCTTCCCAGTTTGAGGTTGGCAATCCCATCTGCCATTATGGTCTGGTAAGCCTTACTGTTAATTACTTAATTAATTACTTGTTGATCAATTGATATTGATTTTTTCAACTGTTTGATTTTATTTAGTAAATCTGATCAATTCAACATTATTACTTGTTTCAATGCAGCTTAGAGTACTGGGCATTTGAGCTTCTGGTGTTATTTGCCGGTTTGATGCCTCATTCACATAGAAGCACTTCCTTGATTGCCATGTGGTAAATATTAAATAAATAAGTAGCATATGATATATAAGCCTTGTTGATCTAAATTTTATAACCAGAAGTTTTATCTGATTACCACTTGCTTATGTTTTACAGTGTGAATACTGAAGCTGTGACATTCACCATCACTTACGGCTTTGCTGCTGCAGTTAGGTACGACAACTACCGTATGTGATCCATTTTCCTGCCTCTTTTCTTCCTCTTCTGATGTTCTTAATTTGCAACTGTTTGAATTAACCAGCACTCGAGTGTCCAATGAGCTAGGAGCTGGAAATGTTGAGAGAGCAAAGAATGCCATGGCTGTGACTCTCAAACTATCCGTCGTTTTAGCTCTCGCAGTTATCCTATCACTGGTATTTGGTCATGACTTGTGGGCTAGCTCGTTTAGTGACAGCCAAGAGATCATATCTGAATTCGCCTCCATGACTCCACTTGTAGCTGTGTCCATTCTCTTTGATTCTGCTCAAGGAGTCCTCTCAGGTTGTACGGAAACCTTCTCATTTCATGACTGTGCTCCACATTAGTATGTATGCGGATGAAATGCTACCTGCTAAATGTGTAACAGGTGTTGCTAGAGGATGTGGTTGGCAGCATTTGGCTGCCTGGACCAACTTGGGAGCATTCTACGTCATTGGCATGCCAATAGCTCTCCTCCTCGGCTTCAAAACACATTTACATGCAAAGGTACACCAGACTGGTGTATTACACAGATTTGTAAATGTACCACCAGATTGTATATGTTGAAAGAGCCTTGACAAAAATATTTTGGACAGGGTTTATGGCTTGGTATGATCTGGGGCCTAGCTTGCCAGGCCTGCATCCTCCTTATCATTACACTCAGAATCAAATGGGAAAAGTTGGAACTTAATAATGAATATGATAAAGAGATGCCCGTTCCAGCCTAATTGTTGGCCTCAAGAGAGAACTACGAACCCCACTCACACGCTGATAACATTTTTGTGGCACCGCTTCACACAAAAGAAAAGGACTGGATACTCATCACCCATGTAGCTGAGGACCAAACAAACGAGAATATCTTGGAGAAGCAAATGCAATTCAGGAGTTCTGGGTATTTCCTTTGTATGTCAGCTTTGTAGCAGAAGGATATATATATATATTGTATACCATCAATGGGATGCCCGGCATAAAAGATTCTTCCTTTTTCGTTGAGATATGAAAGATGATGATGCAACTGTGCACTCATCTGAAACCTTCCACTTTTTCTTTCTCGTACACTGAATCAACCATCTCTTGTTCACATCCACCGTTGGGCATAAAATAGCCATGTTCCTCGTCTTTTGCTTGATGCTCTTGTTACTTCTGTATGCTTTTGTACCAACTTTGGGAATGGACACCAGATGTTTCTGTGATTTGGCTCACCCTATATGATTATTTCTAGAATTACACCCGTTAAATTGTGTTGGTTGACGTAAAAAGTCATCTAACAATCAATCGTGTATACATTAAACGAATCATTGATAAGAATAATTTTTTGAACCATAATTATAGAATCGAAAGTTGAATCGAACTGGAAGAGAGTTATAGAATAAGACGATTTATTAAAAATTAAATAAAAATTAATTTACTTGAATCGGTTAAAATTAATAAATTATTAATTATAAAATGTATTATTTTGATGTTTTGAGATGTATTATATTTTATAATATTTTTTCATATTTTTTAATTTTTTAATTATTTAAAATTAATTATTATTTTTAATTCAAATTAAAGACAAATCAACTTTTAATTACAAAAATACCACTAACTATTTTTCTTCTTATTTTTTCCCCGACGCATCATTCTTCACCCTCGTTGCCGCTGCCTTCGGCTACTATGCCATCACCAATCCCCCCCATCCAAAATTACTTAAATCGGCCAATTCATAAATTGGGTAGAATCGGCTAATTCAAAGACCAATTTTTATGAAAACTAATTTATATACTTTAGATCGAAATCATTTCGATCCGATTTAAATTGACCGATTTTTGCGACTATGATCTCAGCCACTTTCCAAGATAAGATGGAAGGGCAATGGATGGCGAAATGGCATTTTACATGTAAAAGTCGTTCTCCCATTGCCTTTGGGACTATGCCATCAGCCTCATCCTCTTAATTGAGTTTAGTCAGCCCAATTCCCAACAATTCTGATCCTCCTTTCCTCCTCAAATGCCTGTTTTCATGTAACTTGGCAAGAACAAAACAAGATTGATTCAGCGCAAAGGCTGCTGATACCACAAGTTTGATGTCAAGTTGGCAAAGATAAAGACCAGTTCATTCGATATTCCCTGTAGGATCAAAAATAATGAAAAAGAATTCATGAAAAATTTACATAACCATTAAAATGCCCACTAAACTCCACAATATGTCGAAATATAATCACTACATGTGAGATTGCACAGTATCATAAGCCGCATCACAGCTGAACCCATCAATTTATTCATAGTAAAACAGTTACAGCCAAGTGACAAAATCTTGTATATGGGGAATCAACATTTTCCCCTTGTTTTGTTTCAAGAAAGAATTATAAAAAGAAAAGAAAAACTACTGTCAAATTGAGAAATGTACATCTTAACATAGTTGAAGAAGGTCCTCGTAATGTAGCTTTTGATAGTCAAAGCTACAAAAACATCTATGAGCTTTCGTATAACCTGTGGACCTTTGTAAATTTACATCAATAAATCAGTTTCACCTGAGGCAAAAAACTGCTGTTTCAACCTTCTCCTACATTAAAAGTAAATAGGAAATGGTGTTTTAAACGTAAGATGGGCAAGTTACTACCTTAATTCCTACTCAAGCTGTCACATTTGTCAATTTCTTCCAATCCAATGTACTCTACTAGATACATCTGAATCACCTAGGCAGGAGGTAGTGGACGTCGGCAAGTAGGGCATTCCATCTTGACGTCCATCCATCTTTGCAGACAATTTGAATGGAAGAAATGATCACATGGTGTTACCTGAGAATGTTGATTTAAATCAGACCTTCATAAATTGCTTTCCAAGCAGAAGATATATGACCTTCAGAAACACTCAATTAATAATCACTTTCAGCAGGGCATCCATCAGTAACTTTTCAGTGAGAAAATGAATCCGGCTCAAGAGAATTCATCTCATATAGGCGTTTTGTCATTCAATGACATAATCACCTCCTAACCACAAGCATACATGCAAGAAATATGAGCAACTCGAAGAGAGAGAGAGGGATGGGTGAGAAAGAAAAAACCATGCAGTCACTCCACTGCGTCATGTCAACGGCAGCCATACAAATAACACAATCGGTAGAGTGCACTCTATCTGGCTCTGGCCTCCTGTAATAACAATACTTCTCAGGTAAAACCTGCAAAAGAAGTATTACTATCAGCATATTTTCTACTTTTTCAACTATATACACAATGAGTTAACACAAAATGGACTGTTTCCTCCACGGCAAGAGAGATTAGTGAGCGGAGAGAGCAAGAATGAACAAGCCAGGAAAAGCCTTAAGAAGATTTACTAAATTAAATTTTTTTTTGAATTTATCATAAGTTGTTAAACTTAGCACCCAGCAAATGGGAAAAGGCCATGATGATCAAAAGGATATAAAACAAAACTCCATCACTAAACTCTACATCAATTAAGAAAAAAAATGTGCCAAATTCCTAATATGAAAAAACAAAATGCAGAAGCCTTGGAACGGTGTCAAAATAAACCTGGTGAGGTATGAACCAACGGGAGCCAAGGCGATGCTGAAGAAGAAGCACGCCTGCTTGAAGGCCCATGAAAATTCCCAATGACAGACACCAGCCTTTGTCAGCATCAATTCGCATGAAATTGTTTGGACAACCAAAGATATATAGTGGTATGGCTAGTCGAGTGACTGTCATTCCCAAAATATAATGTGGATGCAGTGGCTTTCTTGTGTCACGAATCACATTCAGCACTATTTGAGGAACCCAAAAAGAATACATCACGAAGAGAATGGGCTTCAGAAAATCATGGAACTCATACATGACCAAAATGCCTCCCAGAAGAATACCATCTGCAAAGATATCTTAACTATCAGATACTAGTCCACAAAAAATGCATATGCACATTTTAACAAAAACATTTAACAGTAAGTGAGAGAAAGAGAAGGCATAAAACATTTCAATCTATTGCCAACTTCAAAAAACATCACATTCATAATTGCAAGTTAATCCGCCAAAAGGAACAGTAAAGGCAGATCCTCTTCTGCATTATTATCTCTATGTATAACAGAAACTATTGCTGTTTGCTTCAGTACAACAGTTCACCCATCTCTATTTGCTAGAAAGAAAAGACGATTCTATTAAATGAGCAAGAAACTTACAGAAACGGCTGTAGAGAACAGACAGCTCTCGCCTCATTGTCTCCCAGCCTTCACCATTATTCATTGGCCTATTTGCTTTCCATATGGCAAGAAGATATCTAGTCTCGAAAATGGAGAAGATGACAAACTTGAAGAAGGCCGCCGTGGCAAAAGCATTGAACAGAGATTCTAGAACAGATCAATCACACCCACCTTATTTTCTTAAGCCTCATATGTATAAATTGTTATGCGTGATAATAAAGGCAATAAATCTTAAAAGAGGACAGTGAAGATGAGAACAGTGACTTTGCTCACCTACTAAAATTCCGACAACCAAATGCAGAAGGCACAGATAAGCATCTAAAATGGCTTGCTGACCAATCATCACAATAGAAACTTTTGCAGCACCCTAACAGTACAAACGTTACGTGAGTAATTATAGCTGAAAACAGCTATAACACAATAGTAGGATGAAGACAACTTAGACAAGGATATCTATCCCCCACATAATGATCCCCAAAAGCCACCATCTAATATGTTGATCACTGCATATTAAAATGTTCAATGTGCTTCCATCAAAATATCTATAATTGTGACACAAATTCCCACTGCTGCATAAGATAATAATCATTATTGACAGTGAAAACTCCTACCATTATGCTATGCAGAGATTAGCAACAGCCCATGATAGTAAAATTCCAGAAAAATTAAACACCTTCCCGGTTGTAGTAATCATTGTCAGAAACAATGCAACTTAAACAATAGCAAACTCAATGAAGTTATTCATGCTACTTGCTCGTGTATGAAGAACTTACAGATTGTGTGTTGCTGTATTCCATTTGCCGTATCAAAAATAGAACTTGAAGAAAAGATATCTGAACCCTAAGAGTAAAGGAATCCACGTCCAAAATACACAAAATATTAAGGAATGTTTGACAAATTAGGCATGCTGACTTGTACAACAGCTATGAAGGAGAGTTACCTGTGCAAGGTAACACCATCAAAGCATTTACAGATAAATGAAATTTAAATCAACATACACACAAAATATCTAAAGAAATAACTTCAACTCTTCTTTATAGAAATTGTCTTCTAAATTCGTTGTGCAGAAGAGAAAATGCGCTTAAGAATGTCAGCATGTTATTGGACATCAGCTTGCAGATGGCTAGTTATCAACAATCACCAAAAATAAGGATACAAATGTAACCATTAAGGTAAAGTTAACTGCCTTGTTGTAGTAGACTTCGACATTGACAGAGGTCGCATTCAGGACTATCGGGGATAGACAATCACCACCATCATCCAAGGAAAGACTCTCCACTAGTCCTTCCAAATGATATCGTTGCCTAGCTACAAAATAAAAAGATGTAACGATCTTAAAACATTTGACATTCATGAATAACAAGATCTGAATACAACCAAAGATAACAGGCCACCAAATTTACGATAACTTCGTGAATTTAGGACATAAAGAACCTTGGTGTGGCCTTTAAAGAATATGAAAATATATTCTTACAGATTTGTAAAGAATGATATGGCCTAAGTCACAGATCAAAAGAGAAATGAATACTGTATATGTCAGTACAACAATTATTCTAATAATAACGTGATAGACCAGCTTCAACAGTAAGGCCAATTTCTAATGGACTATATAAACCAAACTTATTTGCCTACTATTGAGACCTTTAAAATTAAAAGAAAATACAAATATATCCCTCGTATAAAAACACTTCATAAACTACATTAATACATTGAAGAAAAAAGATCCACATACTACATATGTTGCTAATTTGTAATATGATTCAACGCCAATAAGTATAATTAGAGGCTTCCTTAAAACATGGAAGGCAAAATTACTATTTACTGAATCAAACCCACTAGGTCATTACTATTACAAGAGGCACAAAAGGCAATGTAGCATTACTATTTGAAAAACTAGACTATCAATCTCAATTACGCCAATGAATGAAAATTATACTGATGGTACAGAAAACAACATATTTTGTTGAGACCAAAGCTGATTTTTAGACTATATAAGCACTTGAGAGGTTTGAAAAATCTCAAGCAACCCCAAAAAAAGGACGTACAATTGTTCCCTACGTTTACAATCTGTCAGTGATTCAAACTGCCATTAAATAAGTGGTAAGAGAGATCTAATCCTAGGCAAATAACACAAAGACATTATCTTTCATGTTGTCAGGGCACTTAATAAAAAGCAACTTCTGACATAAAATTTTAAATAAAAAAATCACCATTGTGGCCAAATGAGACCCTTGAAACATGGGCGGCAACCTCCAAATTACAATGTTTCTCCATGTCCAACATAAGTGCTGCAATGAACAGAAGGTAGCATGTAAGGACAAGATTGGCAAGACTCATCTGCCGGGAACAACAGCAGAAAGAAGGGAAGTTTACAATTCTTCATTCCCTTAGCTTTTCCATGGGTTGAGTCTTGAAACACTTGAGATGAGAACACTCAACCTGTTTTAAGTAAAAGGGAGTGACACAAGTGTCCATACATAAAAGAATAACAGGATGTGCTTTGTGTTTAAGAAGAAGAAAGTCCAACCAAAAATGTCTAAGTAGATACCAGGTGATAAGGATCAGGCAAAAGATAATCCTCCCCTTGGACCAGTTCTCCATCACTTTGACTGCTTGGTTATTGCAAAAGCAATAAAAGTTAGCCCCAGTAAAATGCTATGAAAATAAAAAAATTAGTCCACAAGAGGACTAAATTACTTTGAATAGTCATTCAACCAATTCTTTTCTGCCAACTAACAAGCTAAAAATCATGCAGTTGTCATAAGGCATATAAAAAATACAATGTAGCCGTTACTTTCAGCATTTAATAGTAAAAAGCTGTGACAAAGGAGATTTATATAGATGAAGCTAAATTAAACAGAGATAATGACAACAAACAAATAACAAGAAGGAAAGCCTACCTGTTTGCTACCATTCGAAGTTGTTTAAAAGGCCATATGTAAACACCCTCCAATCTTATTAGAGAAACTCCAAGGTCATGGTCATTGTTATGTGTGTGAGGAAAAGTAAGAAATCCCTGTGATGAGAATACAGAACATAAATCTATTGTATTTAAAAAAAACTATCACAAAATGGTAATGCACATCATTTAGGAAGAAGGAGATATGACAGACGTGCCATTAAAAAGCAAAGGACTACAGTCTCTTCAGAGGAGATATCCAAAAAAAACAAAACATGGGACTAAAGCGGCTGTAGCTGCAACAAACGAATATACTGGACATTGAGAAGTCAACCCAAGGACTAGATATCATGCCTCTAAACTCACTTAACCAGAAAGTCTAAACTTCCCTTTTCATTACAGCAAAGTCCTTCGTATTATTTACAAAAATAGATGATCTACTCATTGCATTAAGACTGAGGTTCAAAACAGAACCAAAAAAAAATTCTACCTGAACATAATGAACACCAGTTATCTTGGTTGAGCTAGTAACTATTTCTAGGACGGATTGGCCATCACCCTTCCCAAATATCGGGTACCTGGAAGATTTGTTACTTTTCTCCAGAAAACTCCAAGTTCCTGGCCAACAAGAGGTGCACCTAGTAGTAATAATATGACCATGTGCCAACAAAAAACCAGTGTTATTAAAAGGTTGAATAAATAATACAAATAAGCACCTTTGTATGTTCCAGTTATATTCCAATCTGGAAAAGAACCCAAATCCCCATCATCCCTTCTCAGAAACCGCTGCGTCATATACAAAATGATAAGTATACGAATGCGAATAAAAATCATTTTTACAGATAAAATAATTAAGAATCAAAATGAGAACCAATTCCAAACACATCAACAATGTTTGACCAGAGATTGCTATAGTAGATAGAGCAAAATTAAAAAATCAAATTTGTAACTTAACATCCAAGCACTAAACACTAAGAAACACAAAACTAAATTCACAAATACGAAGATCAATAAGACAGAAACACTATCACTTTATCAAATAATTATATGAAACAAATGACAACAATTTCAAACTCATCCAAAATGATTCCACCTGCGATTGTAATGGTGGATAGATCATCAAAATTGAAACGTCCAACCAATTACTTAACATCTTCGCAGTTAGCACTAATAAAGGCAAAATAACACTTACAAAGGTGAAGACTAATAGAAGAATAAAATTAATCAATGTATCATCATCTCCAACCAGAGCACACAATCACATGAAAAATAAAATAAATAAGAATCAAAATGACAACCAATACCAAACTTTTCCACTATGTTTAAATAAAGTTTAATAATAGATAGATCAAAATTTGAAACGTCCGATTAATCACTTAATATCCACGCATTCAACGCTAACCAACGCATGATCAAATTTTTTAAAAAAATAATGTGCGAAAAATCAATCAAACAGCTAAACTAATTACTCAATCATCTCCAAAAGAAAAAAGAAAAAGGCTAAAATGGCAACTCAAAAGAGAGAACACAAACAACACAGACCTGGTGAGACCACGTAGAGGGCCTCTCCTTGAGCGGCCTGAGAGCCGAAGAACTCTGGAAAAGCCACAAGACCACCCATCCAACGGCAACAACCCACCTCCTCCCAATCATCTGAGCAGCCAAGAGCAGCTCAAAGACTGCACCTTTCCCCCACCGAAACCCAAACGGAACCCATCAAACCCAAATGGGCAGGCCGGGATAGAAGCCAGCAATAGCTTCAAACAAACTCAAACCTTGACACACCAGGGCCAACAGAATTGGAGAGGAGAGAGGCGTGGATGGGTGACCATCCACCAAAAGAGAAGAGAATTGAAAGGGGGGGTAGACAAGGGGAAGGTTGCTTGGGGAAGGGGAGATGGGAGTGGTTCGGAGTGGAAAGGGATTGACTTTGTAGTCAAGAGGGAGGTGGAGAGATGGAGATGGAGGAGGGAAGCCTGGGAAGGAAGATGGTGGCTAAGAGCAGGAGATGGGAAGGGGGAAGAGGAGATGGGCTTGGGCTTGGGCCTTTGGTTGTTTGGAGCCGGCCCATTATGGTAGGGTTTGGAAATTCGAATATTAAAGTTTTAAATATCAAACAGGTTGTTACATTATTATGTATAATAATAACCTCTTTTTTTCATAACCATGCTTAGATGAAATTGATAGGTGGGTTTATCCTTCAAATTGTCAGCAAAAATTGGTACACCAGCTGGTAGGTAGTAGTAATCTTAGAATGATAGTAATCTTAAGATATATTAAATAATGGCCAAGACCCAATGAATTCAAGTATGCATATCTCTATTACTATCACATATGCATTGTTTATGACTCTGTTACCATCCATTTCATGATTTTCTTAGAATTAAAGCAGCATCAACAACAACTAGCCAACAGACAACAAGCCAAAGATGGAAGAAATTAGAGATGACTAGTTAGTTGGGTGAGGACATCATGGGTCTGTTTCATTCTGTGAACTAAGATCAAGCTGGTCCAAGCAGAGAATTCATGGAGATTTGTAAAAGTTGGGCCTAAAAGCAGAATCAAACTTGGGCTTAGAGTTTCATGCTCGAGACGATGATGGTTGTAGGGAGGCTTTTTTGAAAGAAGTGAATAGAGCTGATTACACTTTTCTTCGGGTTGAACAAGTTTTGCCAAGCTTTAACTCTGTTTATTTGTCTTTTAACCTAAATCGGGTATGCGGGTAATTACTTGGCACTTGAGATTATCATTAGGGTTCAAGTCAAGCTCTTGCTGGACAGCTTAATTTATCATGTATGTACTAAAAAATATTTGAAGTTAAATTTATTATAAAATCATTCTTGTGATTGATTTAAATTGTAGGACATGAATTAAATCTCTTACTTTTAAATTTCCATGTAAAATCTCAAACCGGGCACTAAGCTGGGTCGAACTGACACATATTCAGAACTGTTTCATTCAAGTTCAAATTAAATTTTAAATTAATTATATATTTTTGGTTCAAGCCATATGTAATCATGATTAATCATATATCAATGGTGAAAGCAAAAATAATGTACGTGCATCGTGCATGATTAACGCCGACTAATAGAAAAAGTTGATTACCACCATCACTGAAAAAAGCATTTTCCAACTTAAACCATTTCACCTTCTAACCTAACCTAAACAACTCTCCTCGACCCCCTGCTACATTGCGAGTCCGCCCACAGCCCGGCCACCTCGCATCTCGTGGGCGGGACAGGATGACCGACCACAAACCCGCAAATCTTAATTATGTCAATTAATTCATAATTTTCAACTTCAATTCTTCGGGATCAGGCAAATGACAAACTATACGATTTTTTTCTTTGATCTTTTATAATATAATATCCATTCAAATTTTGGGAAAATTTTCAAAAATTATGACTAAAAATCGCAAAATATTTTATTATTAATAATGTCTTCGGACGCCGAAATCTCTCGCCGCAAAATAAAATTCCGGTGCAGGGCCCACAGTGGAAGGGGCAAAGAGACGGTGGGGCCATGTGCTTTGGTTGTGGGGGGAGGTCGCACTCAATCTCACCCTCCCCAACGACGCCGCCCCTTTCAATTAAAATAAAATATTTCTTAATCTAATAAAAGTAAACTAAACGAAACTAATCGTAGATGTTGACTCTGTAAACACGTCCTTGTCATGTTGACCCCACGCTCATCTTCCACGAGGCGCATTGCAGGCGGACCGCTTACCCTGTGCCGGCGACGGCACTTTTATTTAATTTAAATCAGTTTAATTAATCGCCCATCATTGATGCCTGACCTCGGGGGCTTAACTGGTGTTTATCCAAACTAGGTTTGTTTAACAGTTAAGCCACCTTACGGCTGTTGATTACCCAATAGTTTAGTTTCCCTACTCAAGTTAAGTACAAAATTAACAAGCAGGTGCCCCTGATTTGGCTGTAGCAGAATGAGGGAAAATCTTTCAAAGCTAGCTGCGCTCCATTTTTTTCTTCCAATCCTGGATACGCTGCATTTGGAATACCATTACTGCTTGATCCAGTTTTTAATTACAAGTTAACATCAATGCCGATAACCAAAAAACCCTTCTTGAAACCCGTAATTTGGTAATCTGGTGGACTATTTGCTTGCATAAAATAATCATGAGTGAATAAAAAAATCAGCGTAAAAGAGTAGAGCCCATTATTAATATTATTATTATAAAACGAAAATCAAACTATTAACCGTGACCCACTTCACTATTTTTGTCGATAACATTGAATTTTAATGTGTGACATGCAACGCAGAAAAATACAATTAAAACGTTTTCCCTCCTTCACTCATTTGTTGTAAGATTTATTTTTCCAAAAAATACAACTACACGTAGATAAAAGCAATCATTAATTTTATTATTAGTAACAGCCCAAAATACTTATACATATGGTCAAATAATTAACAAGCTAATCCAAATATTTGGAGGGTAGAGAAAAATGGAGGTGGGGAGAGAAGAAAAGGAGGAGTGAGGTAGGCGGACAAGGGACCAGAAAGAGAAAGAGTCCATACCTGAGCACCTTACCTCCCCCATTCTTGTGCTCAGAAGTGCCATCGCCCACCTTGTTATCTTGTCCATCCTTCCTTTCTCTACACACCAGCTGCAGAAGCATGTATAGCATAGCAGGCCCCCTTCCCTCTTTAACTTTATTTCTGGGCCCCAACCACTCTCTTTATCCCCCTCTTCCCGCGCCCGCCATGCCGACACCCACTCCCATGAAAAACCATTCATTATGCATCATTTAACTGCTCATGCCCTTCTAAACTTTGAACGTGTTGTACTTCTCTTGTAATCATAATAACAACATCCGCTAATCATACGACCATGTACCTCCTCTTCCATCACCGCATCAAATTGCTCATCTACTAGACTACTCCATAAATTAAATTGAAAAAATGTAATTAGCTAATTAATTTAGATTCTAGAACAATATACAAACATGACTCACCTGGTTAATTTAGAACTTCTTTGATCTTATGAACAGAATTCTAAAAGAGACAAACCATGCATTACATAAAGAGTAACATGGTAAATATATCATCAGTGTCACCTCCCTGGTGGCGCTACATTTTTTTCTTTCTACACCCCACTCCTCTCTTCTCTTCCCACTTAAATACAACTGTTTAAAAAAATATATAGAAAAAAGAAAAAAAGTCTTTCTTTGAGATCAGCAGCATTCTACCGGAACCACCGCGCCGGCGACGGTGCGCCGCTCGGCGGCGGCGGCTCGTTGAGGTCGATGGAGAGGGACCGGTTGGGGCAGGGCGGGACGGCGGCGGCGGTAGCGGGGAGGCCGAGGCCGAGGTCGAGGGAGAGGCCGAGGGGGGCGGCGGCGGGGGGGAGGAAGAGGGGAAGTTGGTCTTGGCCTTGGATCCCCGGAGGGAGCGGGCGGCGCCGTCGTAGGCCATGGCCGCCTCCTCCGGCGTGTCGAAGGTGCCCAGCCACACCCGCGTCTTCTTCCACGGGTCCCGGATCTCCGCCGCGTACCGCCCCCACGGCCGCTTCCGCACCCCCGGTAGTGCCCGCCGGTCTGCTCCTTCGCCGCCGCCGCCGGCGACGCCATCATCGCGGCTCCTTGATCGGCGACGTGTGGGTCGGCGGTGGTTGCTTATAAGAGGGGGCGCGGGAAGTGGGAGCCGTCATCTGACGTGTGATGTGACAGGGACGGGTCACGTGAGCGGTGACGTAAGCCCTATGTATGGGTGGACCGTACGGACGACGGCAGCGGTTGGGTGTCGCCCAATCGGGGACCTGTCGTGCGGGATACGGCTCGTTCTCCCCGTGGCACGCCGTGATTGGGTGGGAGGAGTGCCCACACGCGTGTGAATTCTGCCCGCCTCGATTTCGGCTGGGTCCGAAGCTGCCGGCTTTCGTGGGGCCCGCTGCGGCGGCTTTCAATAAAACTACGTGGTTTATTCTCGAGTGTTCTTTTGATCAATTTGGAAAGACGGTGCATTAATACCTTCATTCGTATGTGTATACATACACATATGTATCTACACGGGTTTTAGTTTTCTTTTTTAAAGCCTCATCATGCACGTTTTTTATTTTGTTAAATATCCTTTTTTCCAAGCTTAATTATATTAATTTCAAAAAATACATTTTACCCACCAACGTTTTAACCCACATCTTTGTATAATTACATAGGTCAGATTTTTTGATCACAATTAATACTTATTTATAGTTAAGGGGAGGATGCTAGTGATGAATATCGGTTTAGCATGATTTTTTTACATTAGTTTAGCGTTATTATTTTCTAAAATATAAGCCCTGCCTTTTTAACAAAATCACATGCGCCAGCCCTACCTTTTCAAATAACTATGTTAACAGGTAGCTTGTTATTATAGTATGGTTACGTGAATGACTCAAATTACTTACTTCAACCCTTGCTAGAAATGATCTGACAGACCCAAGACCTTTAGACATCCCTCTGTGTGGAGGTACAACATGGTAAACATTATGGATATGTCCCAATTAGCTTGTATAGAAATAAAAATTTATATTAATTTGGGGTTTTATTTGTTTTTTATTTATTATTATGGGCTGTTCTTTTTCTTTTTTTTTTTTGGAACAATGGTCTATTCACTTTGGAGAAATTTTAAGAGATGAAAGATTGGTGGAGGATGGAGACCCCTTGGGCCCAAAACCACAATTAACGGCCAACTCCATCGAAAGGGACCACTAACATTTCTTCTATGAGAGGTGTGTTGGCGCCACTTCAATTATCTACGAAACCGAGGCCCCGGGCAATTTTTTAGCTGCAGCCAGCCAACCACTATTTAGACCTTAGTGAAAATTTTGTGTGGACATGTTACATCGTTGTTTAGAATAAGAACTTGATATTTAGCATTCCTAAACCGGCGGGATGCCTGGACCATGTAATAAATGAAAATAAAAAGCGTTCCTTTTGCGCACAATCACCCCTTCAAAGTTGACTCACAACAAGTCATGTTAACGGGAATGAGTACAGAGATTTCATTGACAAATTCCATGTCCACGTTTTACATGGTTTTAGTACTTGTGGCCCAAAAACTAGACGCGACGGAACCACTATTCTTAGCGGACCATTTCAAGTGACGTGATTGTGAAATTCATAAAAAATGTCAATGCTTGAATTTTTTATCAACAAAAATAAACGTTTGGATGCTTAAGTGCATAAAATATGCTATCCATTAGGAAATTGAGTCTATGAAATGAGCTTGCAGCCGCAATAAGGAGAATTAGCCGTTGTCATCACGAGCACCCTACTATTTATTATGGTGGGAACTGCATTCTAGGGGCGGCGATGTTAAAAATATTTATATAAATATTTGATTATATAAAGCTATAAAACTGTATATATTTTTTAAAAAATAATAATTAAATATGCGCACATGCATCATCACATCAGACTTTAAATTGATGTACTCTCCCTGTAGGCTATATAGCAAGAATATAATCTCAAGGCCGTCCACGAAGCGATCTCGAGCTTAAGAATGCACAATCAACGAGAACATATTTTTCTTAGTTTTTTTATTAAAGTCATTTAAAAGTTAATTCTAGGGTACACAATAATTCCTTAAAACTGTAAACACAATAAAATTAATTAATTAATTTAATAAAAATGCCTGCATATAACACGTAGGACATAATTTTTATTTTTATTTTTAAGATAAGTGGACGGGCTCAATTAGTAATCGAGAGGTATTAGCGAGGAAACTTCCTCAATGACATTAAGGGAGATAAATCGGGTTGAGAGTTCGCACGTGGCGAGGTTTGATCCCGTCCCGCAAGGAGAAGGTGTCCCACACCAAATGGAAAGAAACTTGCAGAATGACACCAAGGGAGATAAACTGGGTGGCGAGGTTCGAATCAGAAGCTTCTACCGGGAGAAGGTGTCCCACCCCTATGATGTAAGTTGGTGGACATATAGACGTAAAAATTAGTGGACTTTGCGTGGAATCAATTGATTTTACTAGGTATAAAGTCAATAAAAAATAAGGTAAAAATATTTTGGCTAAAAATTAGATTAAAAATTGGTCAATTTAAATTAATTTGAGCTAAATCTCACTTTAAGTCAACGACAATAAAAATTGGCTTATGAAGAATATGGCAAGGGAGAGATTGCGCGAGGTCGGCAGGGTGACTGGGGATAGGCCGGCTTTGGGGGACGGGGGGCTAGGGATTGGCGAGACTGACAAGGGACAGACTGGGTAAGGCTACCCACGAGGGGGAGGGGTGGAGTGGATTGGGCAAGGGCAACAGAGAAAGAGGGTGGCGTCGAGGGTTTGGGAGGAGATAAATGTTAGGGGAAAGAAATAGATTTGTGTAATTATCATAATTAAAAGTTGATTTGATTCTAACCTGAATAAAAAATGATAATTAATTTTAAATAATTTAAAAAATATAATATTATATTATAAAATATAATACTTAATATAATATTAAAATAACATATTTTATAATAATAATCCACTAATTTTGATCGATTTAAATAAACTGATTATTGATGAATTAATTCAATTCAATAACTCCTCCTCAATTCGATTTTACATCTTATTTTAATTTTTATAATTATAATAAGACATAGTTGATAAATTATTTATTATATTTTTGAGTAAAATTGTAAGCCCCGGCCCTAGTAAGAGAAAAAATAATTGTTTGTAAAAAAAGAGAAATAAAATAATTGATTAATTCAAATTCCACATTTTACATTCGAAAGCGCCAAAAATTTTCGTGGCCCACGCATCAAGTGACAATTTGTTTCAAATTCGAGTAATATTAAGTGGCCAACTGACTCACGTTCATGGTTGCATGAATCGGAATCGGTTTTTCAGGGAATCAGAATCGGAATCGGTCTGAATCGGCCTGAGAATCGGTTCAATTGAATCGGTCTAAATCGGTCATATACAAAAATTTGCCAACTCAGTACAGAAATACCTGAAATACATAATTATATAATTTCTCAACATAAATACACAAATTTAAGTATTTATACAACAATCACAAAGGTATGTAATTATGACAATACAACGGTAGAGTCCAGCAATATGTTACTTGAAGCGATATATCCCTCCACTTATGGTTTTTCCGCAAAAGTTACAGATGACTTGCTTCTTAGATGCATCAAGTGGTGTGCCATATTCCCATCCAAAATCCATCTTCCCTGTGACTGATATCTCGAAATTTTGATAACTTCAAATGACTCTGTAGTTAAATTTGCAGCAAACTGAACACCAAGGCAAAGACAATTAACTGCAAAAACCGTCAATTACAGTTCCTAAAAACCCTAGCATATCAACACTAGCACACCAAAAAAATTCATCATCAATCAAACCACTACCAAGCAAATTTTCAAGACTTCCAAGCTATATTAGCACATCACAATTTGCACATCACGATTTGCACATAGCACATACTCGCACATCACAATTTACCGCACGCACAAAATTTCAATTTGGACATCACAATTTGCACTTCATATTAATCAATTAGAACATCATAGATAACAATTTGCACATCACAATATTCAATTTCAATAAAAAAATCTAAATTTACCCAAATTTTCGGTCGGAGGCGCGGCGGAGGGCGGAGCTAGAGGTCGGAATCGGGCGGCGGTGGCGTGGCCGGACGGAGCTGAGGTCGGACGGCGGTGGCGTGGTCGGAAGGTCGGGCGGAGCGTCGGACGGCGGAATCGCGGCGGAAGCGTCGGACGGCGGAAGCTGAGTTCGGAATCGGGCGCAGCGTCGGACGGCGGTGGGGTGGTCAGAAGGTCGGGCGTAGCGTCGGACGGCAGAATCGCGGCGGAAGCGCGGCGGAATCGCGGCGGAAGCGTCGGACGGCGGAAGCTGAGTTCGGAATCGGGCGCAGCGTCGGCAGCGGAATCGCGGCGGAGGGCGGAGCTGAGGTCGGAATCGGGCGGCGGTGGCGTGGTCGGACGGAGCTGAGGTCGGACGGCGGAAGCGCGAGCGGAGAAGGCGGCGGAGCGAACGCGGCGGCGGAATCGGGGGAGAGGGGTTTGATTTTAGGTTTTAAAATCCAAATTACTATTTTACCCATGCTTAAATAATTTAATAAAAATCATACCTAGGGTATTTTGGTAATTTTATAAAAACCGATTCCGATTTAAATCGGCCGATTCTGATTCCGATTCCGAGTTAAATCGGTCGGAATCGGCCGAAAATCGCCGATTCATGACCCGATTCGGGGCCGACCGAGTCGGCCCCGAAATCGGATCGGCGCGACGCCGATCCAATTTAAATCGGCCGATTCCGCACGGAATCGGCCGATTCGTGCATTCGAGCTCACGTTAAAGAAAAAAACAAAATAAAAAACCGTAACACGGGTAAATGATCAGGGTTAATACTTTAAATTATGATAGAAACTACATCACTTGCAAAACCCTTTTCATCGATCGCTAATTATTGTGTACGAAGAAGAGAGAAGCAATCACGTGCACCTCACGTGGGAAGATGGCGACTGCCCGTCCCTTCCAATCCGCCGCCGCCGTCGCCGGCCCTGCCTGACCCAGAAAAGAGTGGGCCCACAAAAAGAAAAAATAGTGGGCCCAAATAGCTTCTCCGAAGCAAGCCCACCTCTGTCCCTTGACAGGGACCGGCCCCTGGTTTTACATCAAACCATCCGTCCACCTCCCTCCACTCGTGCCAACTCCTTTCCCTCCCCCACTCTCACGTGCCCCCGGTTTTCCTCTCAAAAATGTGGCTTATTCACGTGTGCTTTTGTAATTCACAATTGATTAATTCATATTAAGTAATAATAGCCAAGATGTTACACTTTATGTTTTAGTTTTATAAATAAACTTATATTGAAGAATAAGATATATTATAATAATATAATATATTAGATAGGGATTCTGACTATACAAATAAATTTTAATTAAATAAAAATATATATTATAATAATTTATTATTATTATTATTTTTGTTGTGGTTTAATTATTTCAATCTTTTATTTTTAAAGAGAGATCAATATGTAATTTCATTTTTATTAATAAGAGTGGATATACCCGCATAGCATAGCTAAGCAAAAAAAACTAATTTTTAAACAAGGTTGTAGCATATTTTTTAGGGAAAAAATGTCAATTAATTTATGTATTTAAATAGCATTTAAACTGTTATTTTACCTTGTTCAAATATGCCTTAAAATTGAAATTTTTTAAAAAAACTTAGCTGAACTAACTAAACATCCTAATAGCTGTAAAACTTGTATTATTGTAGTGTAATTCGCTAGTATTGGGGCAGTTATAATTAAATATAAAACCAACAGATCCATAATTCAACATCAAATTTAACACAATTGTATAACGTAGCAAATACAGTGATCGATCCTAACTTAAACCATTACGAAAACTTCAACTCCCTATATCAATTGTTAACTAAAATTTGTGAAAGATTTTCTAACACACCCTCTTATAAAACTCATAAATTAGAACAAATATTTACTAACAAGCTAACTATCAACAATTAATCTAGGTTGTGATTTGTGACCTTAAAAAAAGTTGATGAAATTATAAAAATGACAAACTTGCATGAATAAAAAGCAAAAATCTTAATCTTAGGCTAGAAATATGTTGTAGCACTTGTTTGACTAGTTTAAATATTATTAAATAAAAATATTTAAAATTTTAATTGTATTAATTAAATTAATTTTTTAATTAAGAGATGTAAACCAAACTTATAAGTGATACATGGCCATAATCCTAATGGCTCCAGAAAAAAGCCCGCTTACTTATATTTGCTGCATTAAAAGGCGGAACAAAGAATCGGTGGTGGGGCCCAAGACGAGATCCGACAGGCGGCGAGACTGCTTCGAAGCCGGGACTTGCGGGTACGTGACGTGGCCACCGCGGCATCAGCGTCGGCCCCCACCTGCCGACAGTAGTTGATGCCAAACCGCCGTGTCCCGCCCAACTCCTAACCACGCGCGTCGGTCTCCCATTGGTCCACGTCCACCCCCTACATGCCTCATGCATGGCCATGCACGATGGGACCCCTCCCCATACATGACCATCCTCCCCGGGCCCAACGAGAGGGTCAATGCGGTCGGCACGAGTCCGCGCCGCCCAAAGCCGACAAAATGGCGCCTATGGGTGGGTCTGCGGGGCCCACCAATAGTGATCGTCGATGCTCGACGCGTGTCCATCATTTTTTTTGCGGGGGAAAGTCGCCTTCGGCGCCGGCTTTCCCTCCTTTGCGGGACATTCACTCTTTCCTCCTTCTCTATACAAAATTTTTTTTTATTAGTGAAACTGAGAAGATCCGGGGAGACCTGAAATTTTGAAGTCTGCATTTGATAATTATTTTTAAAAAAAGATTTAATTTTTGCAAATCCTTAATGGGAGGCACGTCAGATAAACGTGAGCGTTATAAACATTTCTTATTTTATTCTATTTCTTTTTTAGATGACAATTTTTACAATTTTGATTTGTCTTACCTGCTCATCTACATTATTATTATCATCACAAATAATATAAAAATTCTTCTATTTTATTATCATCATAATATATAAATTCAACCAGCTTATTTTTTTAAAAAAACATTGATGGAATTAAATTGAAATTTGTAGCCTGTAGGTTACAAATTTGAAAGGTTAGCGTTTTCTTTTATTTACATGTATAATATAATATATGGTTTTATATCCCATCACCATCGCCTTCATTCATCATCGATCGTTAGTTGGCGGGAGGAGGCGCACGACTCCTGCTTAGGGATGGCCAGAAGGCGTGAGGACAAAGGGAGAGGGCCCCACAGGGGCAGCGGCCGCCGCGTTTGCACTTCTCGCGGCGGGGCCCAGCGCCGTCCAAGCAGCAGCACCCGACACGGCGATCCCGTCGTCAACACGGTAAAAGTTATGTCTCGGTGCTCGCGAGGAGTTTGTACTCCGCCGCCGCCTCCTTCCCCTTCTTCGGCGACCGGCCAGCAATCTTTAAACGGCACAAAAACAGTGCATATATAGTGCACAACCGTTTTTTATATAACGTTGCAATTTAATTAGCCGTTAGTCATGGAGTTTTTAAAGTAGATCTGATCATAAAAAAGAAAAGGTTAATAACTTCTTAGCCTGCATGTTTGCGATGTAATGCTGCAAATTTTCATGAACGAGAAAATGATCAACATAAAAGCAGGCAAAGACTGGAATTTTCTCTTGTATTCCGTAATTCCATTGCAGAAAGCAAGTAAATAATTTGGTTACATTCATTTCATCATCAACCCTTGAATGGCGAGACAACATCAGGGCAACTACGAACGAGTCATGTCTTGATGCAAAAAACCACATGGTGGTCGACATTAATTACTGACTATTAATCTCTCTCGATTGCTTAAGCTTTTTTCAACAAAAAGCCACTCTCTATGTACATAATATTGATTGATAATAATAATAATAATAAGACAGTTAATGGATCGGCTAATTAAACTCAAAGACGCCTATCGAGTTCGCGGTAGCACTTCTTCTCTATCAGCTCGAACATGAAAAAAGTTTTGCTTCTTTGGAACTTTTGTCTCATGCCGGACGGTGTCCTAAGAAAAAAAGCCAAGTTAGGCGCTTTCCGGCGGCGGCGGGAAGTTGAGGTCGAGATCGAGCAGGCCGCGCCTCGGAGACTGGCTGTAGTCGACGACGACGGACGACGAGTCGGACTCGCTCAGCGCGCCGGACACCGGCGCCATCTCCGACCGCTGCTTAGATCTGACCGCAGCCCGCAGGCTCGCTGCCTTGGGGAACGGGTCGAAGTAGAACATGGGGTGGAGCAGCCGTTGCTGCGGCTGCTGCAGCACCGCCGGCACGACGCCGGCGACCGGGAATGAGTAGGGCGGAGCGAGGCCGGCAGGGCGCAGCTCCAGATCCAGCCCGGCGGGGCGGGCGACGGCCGGCAGCCCTCCCTCCCTCGACGACGACTCCACCGTGCTGCTGTGGCTGGGGCTCACCACCGGGTTCACGGCGACCGCCGCCGGGAAGCCGTCGGAGAAGGGAAGTTGGTCTTGGCCTTGGCGCCACGGAACTGCCGGGCGGCGGCGTCGTAGGCCCGCGCCGCCTCCTCAGCGGTATCAAAGGTGCCCAGCCACACACGGCTCTTCTTGCCGGGGTCGCGGATCTCGGCCGCGTACCGCCCCCAAGGCCGCTTCCTCACCCCGCGGAAGTGCAGCTCCTTCTCGAATCTGGCGCCAGCGACGGTCACGTTGACTGTCTTCTCCCTCGGAGCCATCGTCGTCGGTCGGAGAAGATGGTGTGGTGGTGGTGGGGGTGGTGATGGTGGTGTAGAGATGGACGTAGGTGGAGTATTTGTATATACAGGGAGGGAGGGGAGGTGGGGAAAAGTGGTCAACGAAGATTTGACTGCGCCGGGGCGGCCGCCTCTCGCCGTGGGCGTGGTGACACCCTCATTATTGTTGTCCGACTCACGTGGCACGCGGCTCAGGTGGGACCACTGCCCAACCGGACCGCGTCGAACCCAAACAAACCAAACTCTTATCAAATTTAAAAAACGCGTATAATCACATAGTCACCGTGTCACTAGGGTGCAAACCTCCTCTAAACTCGATTCTAACATTGACTTAGATATTAAACAAGCTCGGCTTTGACCGTGTTTATTCGGCTCGTTTTGATTTAAAATTCGATTTTTTATGTCAAAAATATAATTTTTTTAATATATTTATTTTAAAAATTTTACACAAATTTATTTAAATTGTAAAATATTATTAGATGATAATAATTTTAAATAAAAATTGGCATGATTAAATTATTTTTATGTGTAATTTAGCCCCTTATATTAAAGCGTTAGGAAATTTTTCATTCTTTCTGATGTTGTAGTCAATTTGAATCCAATAACAATTTTATGGCTCACTTAATATTTTAATTTGAAATTATAATTATTAATACAAAAGCTTTGGACTATATTTCAACCAAAATTAGGAAATAAAAAATTAATAGTTATTAATACTTGTACCATCAAATTAGATTTTGTTACTTAACAATATATACTTAATTTAGATTTTTATCATTTTTATATATGTATTTACATATTGTTATTTATTATTAAAAAACTCAAAATATGATTTTGATTGAATTAAAAATGTTTAAAAATTACCTCTATTTAGTTATTAAAATTTAAATCATTTTTTAAATATTTGTGTATAACTACATATTTTTTAAATATAAATAATATTTATCATTTTATTTGAAAATAATATTATAATAATTTTGAAATTAATATTATATATTCTTAATATATATTATTAATAAGTATTAAATATCCTCCACACATTGCTTGAGTCTTTGGCTAGTTATGATAAAGTTTAGATATTTTAATTATAAATCAAATTTTAGTATGAGAATATTAATAAATAAAAATCAAACTAGCTTAAACTCGAAAAAACTTTAATATTTGTTAGTTTGACTCAAATTCAAAATCAAATGAATTTGAGTTGAGTAAAACTTGATTTCAATTGTCTAGTAAGCCCCTTATATAGAAGTGTCATAAATTTAATTTGTTTCGGTGTTCGACACAGAGAATTAAAAAAATAGAGGGCCTAATTTGAAGTGAAAGTTTTAACTTGCTCGCTTTTATTCTATTTAATCTAGAGTATTATATTTTATATAAATAAAATAGGATTTCTAATATATTTTATTAGATTTTCTTCAATAAACCTGATTAAGATAATAAAAAAATGCATATGATAACTATTTTTAGTGAACGTATAAAGTTTTAATATATAACTATATCATTTTATATGCAAATATATGCCAAATTTTAGATATCTTAATTTTAAAATTATATTCAAATTAACTCGAATACTAATGAGCTGACACGATCCATTGCATAAACGTGCAGGAAGCTTACTCGTAGATGCCGTAGCAAAGGCGTCGGGGTAATTTTTGTTATAAATTATAAAAATACTGATAATAATTTTGTTAGTTGAAAAAATAGAATATGAACGCACGATTTGACTACGGATGTTAATTGGTGGCCCCAACGTTGACGATTTGACATGCCATTTTCACCTATTAACTAGTAGCTAACCAAAGCTAACTTGGGATTATATTATATGTAAATAATAAATTAACTAATAATAACATGAAAAATAATCATTTGTAAGGTTCTATAATTAACATTGGTTATAAGACACAATGAGTAATTAGGAATAATAGTATTTTTTATTAATTAAATTTCAAATCTGCCACCGATAATATTTAAGAGGAGGTGTAACTTAAAAAATTGCAGAGGCATCAAGTGGGTTGGCGTTCGGTTGGCGTTGGGTGAAAATATGGGGAGAGTGGGGGGACCGGCCGCGCCGTCTCGGGCGGTTGAACCGCTCTCGGTTTGGACCGGCTTTTATTGTTGGAAAAAGGAGCCAATAATAGCTGGACGCGTGTAAACGAATAATCGTATATGAAATGGCAGATTCGTCCCTACAGCAAGGGAGACAATGTTAGGGCATTATAGTCATTTGGTTTGCCACGTAAGCGCCGACGAGTCGTGCTTCTTGGCCATTAATCTCCTCCCTTCCCGGACGGTCCCGCATTAATTGCCCGGATCAGGTTTTTCTTGGACACGCCGTTTATTTATTGATTTTATACGGACATGGCTTGACTATCACTCGTATGATTTTATCATACCACCGCTTTCTAGTTTGTGTTGTAAAAATTTGCCCCTAATGGCTTTTTTCTTTAAAATTTTTCGTACCCTAGCAAGCCCGGCTCGACCTGCACCACAAGAAAAAATTCCAACCCTAGCCGGCTTGTTGCCATCAAAGACTGTGGGATTACCGGCGGGTATTGAACAATTAGGGGGAGGATGAACCGAGCCACAAGAAGAAATTCCGATCCTAGCCGGCTTGTCGCCACCAAAGACATGGGATTAGTGGCCGGTAAGCGGGATATTTGGTTGAAAATGATGGTATTGAACAATTAAGGGGGAGGGTTGATAATGTTGAGCTTAACAAAAATGGTCAGCTTGAGGTATGCATGAGGGGAGCATTCATACTTGTGTCATTGAATGAATCCAAGTGTCCAACCAAACGGATGGAGTAGTCAGCCTACCACCCATCCGGTGTTAACAAATGCAGGCGGCGGTGCAGGCAGCTTGTTCACATCAATTCCGGGGCTGTATTCAATGCCCAGTATTAATGCTTATTTATATGTAAACTTTAAAATCTACCTTTGCTCAATGACCAATGTAACGTACAAGTTACCGCAGTAAAAAACATCCAAACCCAACTCTTCCTGCCATGTTAATATTCACATTTGATCACCAACCTGCAGCCGAGCTTTTTATTACAGCTTGAAAAACAGATAAAAGAGAGAGTTATTGAGTACAGAGTGGAAAATGGCTCCCAACCCATCATCAGATATCGGGTAGGCAGATGCAGAGAGTTCAATTTAAGGTCATGGCTACCAAAGATTTTATTGACAATCTGCAGGGGGAACTAATGTTGAACAAATTTTGGATCTAAGATACCAGATTTACTTCTATGTACAAACCAATGTGGAATAGCAGCATCCATGGTGATGTCAATTTGAGCACTGGCTTCACTTTCGAGCTGAATAGTAGAGCTCCATGTAATCAAGTGCAGGCCTGTTCCAAGACCAGTCTTGCTCCATCACTCGCTTGCACAGCGAGTTGAACCACTCCCGGCCATTGTACCATGCAGAGATAGCTCTGAGAAAATATAAAATATATTGACACCTGAACTTAACCTAAAAAATTGTTTTAGTCTTGAACAAACATCTGATGCAATGCCAGATGAGGTTTGGCATGGATAATATTATCATACACGCTCCAAGGAGGTTTAACTAGTAACAGTTACTGCGTACATGAAATAGATTTATCTTGTCCTGGTAAATTAATGTCCTATATTATACATTTGAGCAAGTATAAACTTAGGCTTCCTTATTCCCGTCCAATTCAGATATAAGGAGCATGGGCTAACAATGAAAAAACTCAGAACATTACATACACAATATCTAAGAGTATGATATCGAACCTGTTAAGTGCATAATCAACTCCCGCCGCATCAGCTCCGTCAAAACTAAATCCATTGGGTTCAATTCCAAAAGACTGAGCTCTCTCCTTATCATGATCAACATCAAATACGGTATCATACAGACCTGTCAAAAGAAGCATTGCAGTTGAGATTTGCCATTTTTGGATTGCAAAATTGAGTATTTTTTCTTCCACCTTATCTAAAAAAAGGTCAGGGAACATGGATCTTAATCTAAGAGCCATGTAATTACAAATGAAGAAGTTGCCGTACAAAATTACGTAGTTAATTTGACAGTAAATAGAGGATAGTGATCAAAGATTTTGTCAATTTCCCTGACATGGATACAGCCGTTTATCCAAGAAGTATATCACATATGAGTGCTACTGAAAAGAGTAAGATGTATACCTCCTGTCTTACGAACCACAGGAATGGAGCCATATCTCATAGCTGTTAGCTGGGTTAGTCCACAAGGTTCAAACATTGAAGGAACTATTATAAAATCTGCACCAGCATATATCTAGAAAAACAGACATGAAGAAAACATTGAGTACCCAATACGATTCCCAAAACAAATAAAAAAATCTTAAAATTATAATTATTTTTTTCAGTTCATGATGTCAATTGACCTTTTATCTTACCAAGTGTGAAAGAGGTTCATCATATGTTAGGCAAAGGCGGACACGACCATGGTGTGCACAGAGCAACTGATCAGATAAATTAACAAAATCATTTTGTATACGAGGATCAGGTGCCGAACCAAGCAATGCAACCTGCACTCAATCATAAACAATGAGACACTATCACAAAATACAAACTTAATTAACTCAATCCATTATTATTCCAGGCAGCTAAAAAGTAACCTGTCCATTCCGTTCCAATGTTCTGTTTATAGCATGCTTAATAAGGTGAATTCCCTTCTGATGAGTCAACCGAGAGATAATTCCAACCAAGGGATGATCAGTTCTTTGCAATCCAAGCTTCTGCTGTAAAGCTTCTTTAGCAGCCCTTTTGCCTTCTGTTGCATTCTCGGAGGTGTATGGTACCTGTGCATAGATTCCAGTAAATTAAGCAGTCAGTTTCCATCTATTGGAAAAATTGTTTTTTTAACCAACAGGAAAAAAAATCACAGAAAACACCCATAATAAAAGAGAAGTATGTGTCACAATTAAGGATCGACTCGACTATAGTCAAAGCAAGGAACGATCACAATTTTGTTTTCCAAAAAAAAACCTTGTTCAAAGGAAGTTACGGGCAAGTAATTGTGCCTGAAAAATGTATCTTAGAGATGACATTATTAGTATCCGGGACAACGAGAATTAATTATACAGAAAAATATAGGAAAAAGAGTGAGTTCAAGATCCATCATAAGAGTAAAAAAGTTGGAGAATAGAATGAAAAAAATCAATCATAAGAGTGTTCATTAGTTTAAACAAGGCCCAAGTGGATTCAAGATCCATCTTTACCTAAAGAAAGGTTATCTACAGATTATTGAAAGAAGTAGCAAACACAGAATGAAATCCTTTGTTTTTTATATTTAGGCTTTAAGTAACACTCACAGGAATGAACTTGTCATTGAAGGGGTCCCAGATATCAGGATCAATGCCATTTAAAATTCCATGGAACTTGTGCAAATGGGGAGCAATGGCCGGATGACCGGATACCTCTTTGGAATAATTAGGGGAAACCTGGAAGAAGAACAGACAGTGGATGTAATATCAATTGCAGAATCTGATTTCATTAAAGTTCAGAAGCACTAGCTTATATTTCCTCAAAATTTACATCTACAGCTCAGGAAACAAGAACAATTGTTAGATGGCATAACTTTGCATTTTCATTTGGTTGCAACCTAGTGAAATTACACAAAACATTGCCAATTTCACTGAATAACTGTTGTATCTTAACTCAATTACACAAACAGAACATTTTCCCATTTACCAACCGTTGTAGCTTTGTCTGTGTATGCCATAGCTTTTCCAATGAGTTGGGCACCATATTCAAGATTGTGGATTGTGAACACGACTCGAGCATTAGTAAGACCATAATGCTGGTAATGATCCTTGTATAACCATGCAACAGGTGCACTAGACCAGTCATGACAATGTATAATATCCTGCTCACGTCAACAGAAGCCATTAGATATAGTCACTGGCGGGAAGACTCTAAAATAAAACTGTGTTCAGTATTTGACATATTATGTCCAAATTAAGAAGTAGAACAAATGATTCATATGTTAATTTCCCTAGAGTGATCTGCACCTCTGATCAATATATCAAATAGTTCATAAAATGGAAAAGATTATACTAATGTTGGTGAGGACGATGCTGTTAATGAAATCATCAGATTACATGACAAAAAAAAAAAAAACTTCTAACTAAAACTATGTGCATCCAAGGGCAAAAATTAAGGTGTCCAAGATAACAGCTCAAGCTCACATTGCAAAACAAAATAACAAAAAAACTAGTTTAGAGAATTTTCAGAAAATATTTCACAAACCAAACGAAAACAAAGGTTTTAAAAAACATTTAAGAACATTTAATGCTTACAAGCAGCAAGCGGTAATAGGATTTAGTCACAACACTTACAGGATGAGATCCACTTTGCAGAAGATACTCGAGAGCAGCATGACAAAAGAAGCCAAATCTTTCTCCATCGTTGCCCCTTCCATATATGCATCCAACCCGAAACAAGCTGTACATGATATAATGTTTTCAGCATAACAACCAAGGCAGTCTTATAAGAGCAGAATACAACTAATAAATTTCCATAGGCAATAAAATTTTAAATTAAAAAGTTGTACTGACTATGAAGAACCAAAAGTCTACTAAAACAGCCAAGGCAACAAAAGAATGATAAAAAATGATAAAACCAAAAATTTGGGAAAAAAAAGTTACCCATTCTGAGGCTCCAAGAAATGAACTGAAAGGCCCTCCACCTTTCCGTGCCAAACTTTAATTTCAGTGCCACCCCACGAATAGGATCTAAGGAAATGTAAATCTTTCACCTAAATTAGCAACAATACATTGATATAATTAGTCTTCTCCGTGTTGGTTTTTTCCAGCTGACAGAGACAAAGACAAAGACTAGGACAATAGCCATAGGAGAATTATATTAGGAATCACCAAAACCAGTACTTTCACATTCATTTATAAAGACCACATGGAAATCATATAATAAAATTGTACCTCGAAAAGAATAGAATGCTTACATGGCTAGCATTCAGACAGTCATATTTGGGAAGAATAATATCGACATTATGACCCAGTTCTTGCACAGCTCGTGATAGACTTGTAACTACATCGCCAAGACCTCCCACCTGAAGTGAAAATCAAATTTACAAAATGGAAAAAAATCATTTGATACTAAAAGAAAACGAATATTTTATTTAACAGGAAAAATAGTTTTTCAATACAAGTGATAAGAAATGACAAATTTTTTATGGCCATATGCTTTTCTTGGCAATGTAAGATATCCAACTACAAAGCACTCAGCATTAGCATAGTTAAAAACTTGAAATGGCAAGTGGCAAGGAATAATGGATTGGGTGCCCAATGGTGTTAAAAGAAAGCAATTGGAAGTGGCACCAGCTGAGCAGGAGATTTGTGAACATCATGTGAGATGGTTCAAACATGGGCAACATCATTTGACATGCCCTTACAGAATGTCTTATTGTCAATTAGATATGGCATGTATTCATTTTGTAGTGATGTTCACAAATCAACAAACAAGCCATTCACATTTATTTTTTACCTTTGCTATTGGCGCCATTTCAATTGCTATATGCACAATTTGCATTGGAGGTTCCTTAGCAATTCCACCAACTACAGGAATATGGTAGTCCATACCATTCTTGTTATCAAATATGCCTCCATCCTCCTCCTCGGAGAAAACAAAATCCATCATGTAGGCATCCAATGGAACTTTAACTGTAAGAAAGTAAACACTATTAGCAGAAGTGAAGTTACAAAAAAAACATGTATAGATAAAACCACTAGCAGTATCCATATTACAACTCCCTAGGGGCATTTATGGTTCCCCTATACAGGCCATTTGACTTACTGTCACTAGTAAGTCATTTGACATACTGTCACCAATAATGTAAGTACAACCATTTAGACATTTCTCAAGTGAAATCACTGGGTAGTTGAACATTCTGTCTATCCTAAAAAAAAAAACACACACACAGACACAGACACAGAGAGTAGGCATTGAGAGGTAATATAATGTTAATCTCTACTCAGCACCCAAAATCCGTTTATGACAAGTAACCAAAAGCTGCACTTCGCTGTATAATTCTTAAGAATACAACAGCATAAAAAGCAAATTAAATTGGCCATAGAATTGTAATTTATGTGGATTAAGCAAGCTCACCAATTGCCTTCAGATGGCTGCCATTTTCTGCAGGTATCATTTTTTGAGGTAGCAGAGGGCCATTTCGGTGGGTCCAGCGATTAAATGAGCATCGAAACCACACCTCAGGCTTCCCATTCAAAACAGTGTTGGAAGGATTATAAAAAACAGTAACAGTACTTCCTGCTTTGACTTCCAGTGGCTCTGTATAGACGATATGCTTTTGAGATAAGAGAAATGCTTTCATAGTTCTTTGTTTAGTTTCAGCCTTCATCCTTGCTGTCTTTTCAGCCTGAAATTGAGAAAACAGCATAGAAATGAGGGCATTTAGCAGCTTACCTAGACAAGACAGTAAATAAAAAAGGAACAAATGCAGGGATATCATGGGATGATCAGTTTCATTTACATTGTATAAACTCGAAAAAAATTTCAGTTCAAACATTTCAATATCAATTTCATTCCATCTCTACCAGCTGCCACAAGGACAATACCTAAACTATTATAGAAATTCTTCAATGGCATACATAAACTAGTGCATGTATTCAATGGCATCATATAATGTCATATTCCTCCACAATACCAAGCAAATAATAGAACATATCTGCAGAAATAATTGTACCAAAGTTAGCACTTACTTTTGCACGTAAAGTCTCTTCTCTTTGTCTTCTTTCATCCTGAAGCTTCTCAAAAAGTTCTTTCTCTTCATCAGCCCAATACGATTCCTAGAGGCACGGATTGAGGAACAATGGCATGGAAATCTTGAGATTTATTGTTATCATACACCCTTGCACTTTCAGGGGCACCATCAGCGAAAACCCAGTCCAAGACAAGAGCCTGACGGGGGACAATCACTATAAAACAGGAGACAATTGACAAAGTTTGTGAATACAAAATCACACTGCAGCTACTCCCATATGCTATATAACTATTACATATGCATTTCTGTTACAGGAAATTTCATATTCTTTATTCAACATGGTGCATTCAATTCTCAAGAGTAAAAAGATTCCTAAGTGAGGACATTCGCTTTTCTATGATGCCTGGCTAAGCTTTTATTAGTCAATTAGCACAACAAGAATCTTCACTGCCAAGTAAACCAAATTCTATTATACTCTTAAGGCTAATTTGAGGGCTAAGTTTAACACGTTCAGTTTTTCAAAAGAAGTATGTGAACCAGGTGGTGGTTTTGTATAGTTAAATCATGACCAAAACAACTACTAAAACACTTCATTCCATACCATGCGCATACATCCAGTCATCGTCTTCTTTGTCTGCCTTGGTCAATTTTCCAACAAATGAGCGCCCATCCTTCCAGCAGTTGTAGCCTCCATGAATCCAAACTTCACTACTATGAGCAAGAGGACTGTGCTGCCTGTTATAGTACACCCTGACAAGATCTTCAGGTTTGAAGTCATGGGGTGTTATGTACCATAAATTCTCAACACTTTTTACAGCCTTTTCCATCATTCTCTGCATATTTTGTCGTCTTTTTTCTACCTCCACCTTAGCTTGTGCTCTATCTGCCTCCTTTGCTGCTTTCTCTGCTTCCATTCTTCTCTGTTCCTCAGCTCTTCTCTCTCTCTCAGCTTCCTCAGCTGCTTGCCTTTCAAGCTCCCTTCGCTTCTCGTCTAGCAAAAAATCTTCAAAAGCAACTGCATCCATTCCACCCTCCACAGGTAATACATAATCTTTAGAGTCATTATTGTCATATACATCAGACTCATTAAAAAACACAAAATCCATCATGTATGCTTCCTTTGGAACATAAATTTTGCAGGACCACCAATCACCACTAAAAGTAGTCTTTTCGAGCTTCTCAGTGAAAGACCTCCATCTCCAATCATTAAATGCCCCCATTATCAGAATACTTGGTTCATTTTTCAAAGTCGAGATACTCCTGTTCAGGAATACTTCAATTTCTTGGTCGGGTTTTAGCACCTCAGGATAAACAAACAGTTTATTTCCTAAAACAATATTCTCCTTAGCAAGGTTTTCAAGAAGACTAAGATGAGCACTGAGATCCTCCAGTTCTGCCAAAGAGTCTTCTACCTGCAATACTTCTGATTCCTCTGATGCATTCCATTCATCAAAACTCAAAGCATCAGAAAACTGACCCTCCAGACTATCTTTTTCAGTAATATTTATGTCAACCTTCTGGCTTGAGGATTCTATTCTGATATTTTGTTCGTCAAGAACTTCAAGTTCTTCTGATACAGACTGTTTCTCAACGACAATTTCCATAGCAGGGTCCTCATCAACCTTGGGTGTGGTTGTCTCATCATTACTTTTTGCAATGAATTTTTCCTCCATTTCACCAACACCAGAACCTCCCATAGCTGATGCTGGTATATTGTCACCTTCGGATAATTTCTCACCATCACCCTCAAGTGCTGAGTCATCTTCCTCAGTCTTGCTACTCTCATCCAAGGAAAAAAGCTTTTTTGTTACACCAGTTACATTTTCCTCCCTTTTGTCATTCATCACCATGATAGACCTCTCACCTACTTCAACTTTTTGCAGTGCTTCAAATTTTGGAACTACTCGTTCAATATTTAACTTGGCTACATCTGTACTAGTTTCAACCGTAGAACTTTCTTCATCGATCTTACGACCACCACTTAAAGATACATCCTCATCTTCTAAAACAGTAGCATCACTCTTGTTTCCAGTTTTCTCAAGAACATCATCAACAAGTGGAGATTTCATCTTCAGATCAGTTATTACAGAGCTTGAGGCTGAATCGCTCTGTTCATTGCCAGTATTAACTTTCAATTCAGTCTTACTGCTACTTGCGGGACTCAGATTTTTACTTAAACCAGGATCGGGGTCATCTTTCTCCACATTGTAAGGTTTTTCTTTCTTTTGAATACTTGTTCCGACTGGTGCTGTAGGCATGAACCCCTTGGGACCTTTAGTCTTGGAGGCAGAACTCCTCCTTGGTCTCCTCTTTGAATAATCTAATAGGAATAGAAATTGGAAAAAGGAATAAGTAACAAAAAAATGGCGCAGGATATGGAAGACCAGACCAACTACAGCTTATGGCATTGTTGTAATTGACAACTGACCTGCAGTTGCTGTAATACGGGATGATAATCTGATTGCAGGTAAAATATTGCACCGCAGGACTGACTGGATTAAAAATTGAAAATTTAAATGTGAGAAGGCTACAACCAGAGAAATTGAACAACAGATCCACCACAGGCTACAACCAGATTACATAGCCCCATCAATGACAGTAAAAAAAATGTCAAATTTCAGAAGATATATCAACACCGATATTATTATAATGAAATAAACACTCAACAGTTTACTCAAAACGAGTAACAAGCATCAATGCAATTAATATAATATCAAGATATGCAGAAGTCGTTTCCAAACTGCTCAAAAAAGAATAGAGTCTGATCTCTTCCTATATCCTCAAAATTCATTTGCAATTCGAAGATGCCAATTGAACCAGATGGAATTAAACGAAACTTTCATTTCATTATTAAAAAAATCTTTAAAACACAAGTGTAACCACATTAAGTCTGGATTCAGAAACAGTGTGCTCAAAACAAGTACCATGTATGAATGCAATTAACTAACAAAATTTCAGAATATGCACCACTCATTTCCAATTTGCTAAATATAGGAGAATCCAGGCCTTACATCCTTCATAATCAAAACTTCATAGCAAACTCCCAGTTGCCAATCCACCCGTATCAAATTCGATGAATTTTCTATCTCACTATAATAAAGAACCTCTCAAAAACACAAGTGCACTTTAAAACAAATAACATGAACCAATGAAAATTAATCATCCTTCACATTATGCACAACTGATTTCCAAAACACAAAATTGGAGCACAAAAAGCACGCCTCTTCATATAACATCAAAAACCCATCAGCAACTCCCACCAGATGCAAATTTACCCAGATGGAATTTTTTTATTAAGAACACCATACCAAGTTAACAACACAAGCCAGACCCCGATACTATAACTCCGCAGTCATCACATACATATAACAATATAAACATCCACAAACTAAAAGGCAAGGAAGAAGAGAGCATACCCGGGAAGAAGAAGACGAAGAAAGGTTGCGGCTTCCGGTTAGGAAGAGAGGCCTGATCCTGAGATTGGTGTTGGCAACAGAAGGAGAAGAGAAGGATGTGCTGACATGCATAGGGAACTCCATGGTCATACAAAGCAGTTGGGCTACTGCTTAGAGAAGAAAGGTGTGGATGGAGACGGCACCGAGTCGTCTTCCTACTCTCATCTCCCTTCCAAGTATTCTCAATCTGGGTTTCGTGCCTACTGGCTTCAACTTAGAAGTCCTGGCCTCCTCTGTGATTGACATGAATGGTTAAGTTCCGGGACATCATGAACTTCACACCTGTCACCTCTCTCCTTAAAATAATATATATATATATTATGTTATTAATTAAAATATGTTAATTGTTTTTTAAAGAATGAATATTTAATTTTTGTTTTAATCGGGAAAAAATGTATATTTTTATGTAGAAGCATTGTCTTTTTGTTGTTGTATATATATACATATATATATATATATATATTATTGTTATTATTAAAAGTTTTGGGATTAGTTTGTTTAATGGTATATTCATGAGTTAAAAAAATAGTTTGGGATTAGTTTAAAAAAAGGGACTCATTTTTTCTTTATATGCTTCTATTATCTACATTTTCAAGGAAAAAGTTCATAAAAAACTGTTTTATCTCTTTTTACCGCCCAATTTTAATTGTTTAGTATTATTAAGCAGTGTAAGTGACCTAAGATTCATATTTGAATAAAGGTGAAAATTTTGATATTGAATTTACTTTTTTTCCTAATTGAGGATTGAAAATATTATCTTAGAACCACATTCTTAATCTTTTAAAGAAAAATACATCTTTTTTATTCTCTCTCTCTCTCTCTAAATTTCAACAGCCGCATCATTTTATAGTTATTTATTTATTTATTATGTTATATTATTCTCTCTCTTTTTTATATATATAAAAAAAAAATTAGCGGCCAGCATCGCACGCGACGCCACCTGCCGCCACCGGGAAAGGGTTGGGAAGATACGCAAGAGGTCACGTTAGCGGGGCCCACTGTTTAGGGAGGATTCTACGGCTGAGTCGTCTTTGTTTTCGGCCCACCGAGTCGACTCGGACGAGTTTCCACTTGGTGGACGGGAGCGAGCAGAGTGGGTGCCCATCCCCCGAGGGGGGATATGGTCTTGTCGATTCCCCTCTGGGGAAGTGAGCCACTGACCCACTTTAATGCATTGATTTTTTTAATTTAAATACTTTTTAAATCATGGTTAGGTAAATTGGCCTAATTTTTTTTAATCATCGACTCGAATCTAATTTTAACCATGTATGTTAAATTATTATTATTATTTTGTTCTGGTCGTATTTTAACTTTTATCTTGTTACAATTAATTATTATGGCTTTAAAATAGCTCCGTAGGTCCATAAATATTTATTTAATTTAATATTTTATCAAAAAAAGAAGATACATTTTAATATTACTAATAGGAGGATTAAAGCTAACTACCAAAAAATGAATTCGTATTATACTAATAATGTTCCCATTAAATTGATTTTATAATAAAATAAAAAATTTAAATAACTAAATCTAAAACAATAGAAAATAAAAAAAATTTTAATCAAGGGTGGTCGGTCACCTGAGTGGCCGGATCTAGCCACCTAGGCTGAGGGCAGTCGGATTTGACTACCTTCATCCTATTGATATTAATTTTCGATAATTAAAGCCCAACTTTCTCATTATCTAGTAATATAAAAATATTACATTTTATAATAAAATAAAAAATAAATAACTAAATCTAAAACAATAAAAAATAAAAAAATAAAAATTTTAATCAAAGATGGTCGATCACATGAGTGACCAGAATCTAGCCACCCAGGATGAGGGGCAGTCAGATTTGGCTTCTTTCATCCCGCTGATACTAATTTCCGATAATTAAAGCTCAACTTTCTCACTACCGAGTAATATAAAAATATTGTATCTTTTCTTCGTAAAATGTTCTTTTATAATTATTAATTGACTATTAAGAAAATTTAAGAGTATATTTATATCCAAATTAAGATTTTAAATATTGCAAAAATTGTTTGCACTTAATAGTACACACTCAATTTAAGATTTTATTTATTTATTTATTATTGGTTAAAATGTTAAAATTTTGATAAATTCTATTTAATTATTAAAATTTTACTTGAATGAAAAATTTTTACTTACTAATATATACTCAATTAAGATTATTACTTATTTTTAACATAAAATTAAAATTATTTTTGGTGTTTGTATATAACTATTGTATTCTAAAATATATATTTTGGAATTAATAATATTTTTATTTTACATTTTTTTGGAATTATTTTGTATATTGTTAATATTTATTATTAATAAATTTTAAGTGTACCCTAAGCATCATGCAGGTCTTTGGCTAATTTAGATGTAAAATTTATAAAATTTAGATTGAAGGCTAAGGAGGAGGGCAATATTACGCGTAAACTTGGATTAGGAACGCCTCTCAATTAAAACATGAAGTTATTATCTACGTTCAACCTGAATTATAATTCATCTTGAATATTCTATTAAAAGTTATTAAACATAAATTACGATAAAGAGGTTGAAATAACTCATATATAGACTTCAACTAGACATGCAAATTAATTTGGACGGTTTACGCAACAGTGAGAAATTAAAAACCATGAAATGTTTACTTTTTGTAATGGGCATTAATGTTATCATTTTATTGTACTGCTTTTTTTTCAAAGGAAATTAGAAAAAAACGTAATTCAAGAAAAAACTGAGCATGACATTCAGCCAGCTCTAATATATAAAAGGACTCCTGAATTTAAAACATATAAGATGCAGGCCAACAACAACACAACATACATACACGTTCACTTGTCTTCTTCTTGATCTTCTACTACTTTTATCTCGAATGAAAAGATCATAATATTATAGCAAAATGACTATGAGGCTAAGAGGTCTAATTAACGGATATATGGTTTAATGGGGAGGAGGAGGAGGAGGTCAGGAGCCGCAGCAACCGAACTGCCATCACTATTGCTGGGTCTTTGCCAGTAGTCATCAAGTATTCTCATATCACCCCTTCATCATCCTCCTCCACCTATATAAATCATCTCATCTCAGTTGTTAGTTATATCTTGCATGGCAAATCTCGTATAGATGAATAGATATATTCACACACACACACACACATATATATATATATATATATATATATATATATATATATATATGAGGGCTGTTTCCCTACGCCAGAGGTAGAGAAGCTTATCTGCGCCACCTTTTATTCTGGGCCGTTTGATTACAAGGACGGCCCAAATTTATTAGTTTTTTTTTAAAAAAAAATTAATTTGATCTGGACCGTCTGATTAGAAGGGCGGTCCAGATCATATGGAGGAGCGGAGGCGGAGCGCCGCCGCCGTGGCGGGGGAGGGTGGCCAACCCTTTGCCTCGATCTAGCCTGCCCCAGCCCCGGCCCCCGCCCCGGCGCCCGTCACGGCCAGATCTGGCCTCCGCCAGATGCGGGCGGGCTGCGGCCGGTTGTGGGCGGTCAGCCATAGCCAGATGCGGCCGCAACAGGCTGGGTCGTTCCCCGGCCAGATCAGGTCGGGGACGGCTAGGTCCAGCCTGTCGCGGTCGGATTTGGCCGACGGCGGCCCCAACAAGAAAAACTTTGTGCATCCGCAGCTGGGCGGCGGCGTCCTGCGGTAGGGGAGCAAAGAGGAGGGAGGGCGGCAGCGTCCACAACGGGGGCGTGGCCGCGACAAGGCGGCTGCGGGGGAGGCGGCCCCGACGAGGAAACCTTTTGGCCAGGGACGGGCATCCGCGGCTAGGTGGCGGGGGAGGAAGAGGAGGGAGGGGGGAGGAAGCGAGGAGGGGGAGGGCGGCGGCGTCAGCGGCGAGGCGGTGGCCGCAACAGGGCGGCGGCAGGGGGCGACGCAGCTGTGGGGTGGGGGCGAGTATTAAAAAAATTTTTTTAATAAGAAATCTGGGCTGTCCCATATAATCGGATGGCCCAGAAGAGCTTGGGGCAGAAAATTTTTCTGCCCTTTGCTCTTCTTCACTTTACCCTATATATATATATATATATATATATATATGTTAGGGGGCGACCCCAGAGTTCTTCTGGGGTCGCCCGAATCTGGACCGTCCGATCATAAGGACGGTCCAGATCTCTTCCTCTCAAACCCTAACCCTCCCCTCCTCCCATGCCCACCGCCGCCGGGCAGCTGTCACCGCCGCCGCGCCACCGTCGCTCGCCGCCGTCCGCGGGTGTGGGCGGCAAGGAGGAACGGCGGCGGCGCGTCAGGCCAGTTGTCGCCGCGTTGCTGCGTGATTCCCCCCTGCCGCCTCCTTGTGCCCCCACGCTAGGGACCTCGCCGCCCGTCCGCGGGCGTGGATGCGGCAAGGAGGAACGGCGGCGCATCGACAACGGGCTTGCGCCGCCGCCGTTCTTCCGCCGCGCCCACGCCCGCGGACGGGGGTGCGAGGGTCCCTAGCGTGGGGGCACGAGGAGGTGGCGGTGAGCGACGGGGCGGGGTCGCGCAGTGGCAGCGACCGTGGCCCGACGGCGGTGGCGCATAGAAGGAGGGAAAAGGTTAGGTTTTGAGAGGAAGAGATCTAGACCGTCCTTATGATCGGACGGTCCAGATTTGGGGCGACCACAGGAAAATTTCCTAGGGTTGCCCCCAGCGTTACACAACCCCTATATATATATATATATATATATATATATATATATATATATATATATATATATATATATATATATATATATATATATATATATATATATGAGTATCACTTCTCTGTGCCATACGCAGAGAAGTTTTCTGCGCCAACAAGGATTCTTTCAGTATTTTAAAAAGAAAAGTATTTTAACCCCCCCCCCCCAACCCAGTCTGCCCACGCCCAGTGCACCCCCTCCCCCTCCTTCGCCGTCGCCGACCAACCCGCCCCCCCCCGCTCGCCGCCGGTCTGTCGGGCCCGGCCACCCCCACCCCAGTCCGCCCCGTCCAGTGCGCCCCCACCCCACCCCAGTCCGCCCCACGCCCAGTGCGCCCCCCCCCCCTCCTTCGCCGTCGCCGACCAACCCGCCCCCCCCCCACCCGCCGCCGGTTCGTCAGGCCCGGCCAACCCCACCCCAGTCCGCCCCGTCCAGTGCACCGCCCCCCTCCCCCTCATCCCAGTCCGCCCCCGCCCAGTGCGCCCCTCCCAACTCCTTCGCCGACGCCGACCAACACCCCCGCCCGCCGCCGGCCCTACCCGGTCCGTCGGACCCCCCCCAACGGTGGAAACAGGGGATTTTGGGTGAAACAGAGGAAGCGGGAAGGAGGATGTCGGGGGGGGGTGGGGAAGAAACGATTTTAAGTGCGGGGGCAGTTTTGTAATAAAAACTTGACTCGCTCCCGACTCGTGTCAATATTATGAAATATATCTCAAAAAATATTTAAAAAATATAATAAAATACCATAAAATAAAATAATCAAGTTCTAACTCGAATAAAATGCTTTAATTTTAGAGTAGAAGGTCGGGGAACAAACGAGTTTAGGTGCAGGGTAGTTTCGTAATAAAAACTTGACTCGATTCCAACTCGAGTCAATATTACGAAATACATTCCAAAAAATATTTAATAAATACAATAAAATATCATAAAATAAAATAATCAAGTTCTAACTTGAATAACATGCTTTAATTTTAGAGTAGAAGGTCAGGGAAGAAACGAGTTTAGGTAGCAGGGTAGTTTCGTAATAAAACTTGACTCGCTCTCAACTCGAGTCAATATTATGAAATATATTCCAAAAAATATTTAAAAAATACAATAAAATACCATAAAACTAGATTATTTTATTTTATAGTATTTTATTATATATATTTTAATATTTTTTAGGATATATTTCGTAATATTGACACGAGTCGAGAACGAGTCAAATTTATATTACGAAACTACCCCCACATCTAAACTCGTTTCCCTCGACCTTCTACTCTAAAATTAGACCGTCAACCATCGCACCCCACCCCCCCACCCTCCGACAATGAGTGGTATGATTCAATTAATCATTTAACAAGGTCAAATGTTTGACAAGAGTATCAAATTTTGGAGTACATTTAAGAACTATCATCACATGTTCTTAATTTGGCAGAAAACTTGAAGAAAAGAAAAAGAAACTGTCATCGTATTGAGTGTAGGAAAGGGTTACAAGATATGGAACAAAGCTTATTTACAACGTGTGATTTCTTAAACCTGCGGGCCACAAATTGCACATTAAGCCATGTGAATATCATAGTTTAGAACAAGGCATTTTCATCAATTTCAGTCTTATAAAGGAACTCACTCCAAATTCACAAATTGCTATGTTCTTGAAAATGACAAGATCATAACGATCCATAAAAGGCAAAATGACAATGTCACTAAAAAATCTGCTTCCATTTTCAAAACTCATCCTAAACAAGTCTTGTTCTTTGCTCTTTTATGGACGAGACTCTTTGTAGCTGCCAGCCCTTCAAAACAATGGGTTGAAGAAGATAGAATCCCAACAAAAAGATGTAAATCCCTGCCAAAAGAACTAGAGAATTAGTGCTGATAAACTACCAAGCAAATTATGGTATTACAACAACAAGAAACAAATTTGCAGTCCTTCAACCTGTCGTAGATATTTACCAAAACAAATTTGTGGGTAAGTTCCCACCAAAAACAATCAACCCACACACTAAGATATTTGGAATTGGCGATAGAAGCAGTAAAAGCATCTAGTCTATTATTCCCATGCTTCCCATGTAACAGTTTCAAGTGAAAGAAACCGTGATCCACAATATAAAAACCCTAATATAACCAATAACAGTTACAGTAGAGGAACCAAAGATAAGAGCTTTTGCGATTTGTTAATTCAAGGGCAACATATCACCTTGAAACACTTCCCAACATAGATAAGCTAATTCAAAGGCTCAACATATCATTTATGAAAAGAGAAAGGCACAAAAAGCAATTGAAGATAAATTTATGTGACCGAACCACTATCAATCAAAAAGTCTGATCATGGCATTGAAAGAAAACACATGGCGCGCTATAACATCAATTAAAAGAAGAGATAACACCTCACATATCTGGCTACCGAAAATTGAACTAAAAGCTAGTCACGTCCTTTCCAT